>OX122897.1:13216049-13241049 GCA_944738965.1 Nebria brevicollis | reverse complement strand
TCACAATTCTCTGTTGAAACTAGGGAGGTTGTTTTGCCCCACCTGTATAAGAGGTTTTGGTTCTAATTCTTGATTTTTCACACTTCTTTTTACCCTTTTTATTAACGGTGTCATTGTTTTTACCAGTTTTCACTAAAATAAAAATAATTTATTCAAACGAATACAAAAATAAATTAAATAGGTCATGTTTTAGATTTTTATTTTTTATGAGATAAACAATAAAATTTCAGTGTACGTATAATGTAAATAATAACTGATACATACCTTTTAAAGAATTATTTATCTGTAGTTAAAATTTGTTCTTGTTATAAGAAATATGTAAAAACATTAATATTCTAACCTCACTTGCTTACTGTCAGAGAATCTCTGTTTACTATTTTATTTATAGCAGCGGCCGCTCAATAGAAAAGCGCTGTAAGCATAAAGTGTTTTTTAATTGGTGGCTCTTCCAAATTTCATACCAATTAAAGAACACGTGTTTTTAATATTAAAAAATAAAAAAAAGTCAATATTCAACATTTGAAATGTTTCGATGAACTATTCATTTAATTTATTTAACCAGGTACATATTAAAAAAATACGTTTTTCTAGTAAATATGATTGTAATTGCTTAAGCTATGGTAACCGTAAACTAACTAGAAATGGCTGTGAAAAGTACAATTTTGATATCGCTAAACAATATTCGTTTTTTTTTTAATTAATAATTTTAAAATGGACGTTCTAAAGGTTTTTTCTTGTTTAAAACTATATATAAATATTTAAATCGTTGTTATACCTACGCATTTGCACAGTTTTAAACGTATAAAACCAAGTTTTTGATACCTGTGCCATTACTAGCGATGTGCCGAAACTGGTCGTTTTACCCTATATATATATATATATATATATATATATATATATATATATATATATATATATATTTTTTTTTTTTTTTTTTTTATTACGTTATTACAATATATATATATATATATATATATATATAAATATATATATATATATATATATATATATATATATATATATATATATATATATATATATATATATATATATATATATATATATATATATATATATATATATATATATATATATATATATATATATATATATATATATATATATATATATATATATATATATATATATATATATATATATATATATATATATATATATATATATATATGTATATGTATATGTATATATATATATATATATATATATATATATATATATATATATATATATATATATATATATATATATATATATATATATATATATATATATATATATGTGACGCTATCTGGCCTGGTGTGGCCCACGTAACAATGTCCCCCTTTCGTGTGTGCTGGTTGCCTGGTGCTCGGGCGCCTTCAGCGGATACGGCTTTACGGTCGCACTTACTAGAGGGGTTGCCGGGGATAGCTGCAGTGGGAAGGTTCAGGGTTGTTGAAAGAAAACTTGCGATTTATTTATATCGTGGCTTTTATTTAACCCTTGGTTTCACTCAAAAGAAAATACAGAGGACTCTGTCGGTGCCGGCGACGGGGTATGGTCGAAGTTGGAAACGGTGTAGTATTTGCCCTAGAGACTAAATAGAACTAAAATCGCGAACCGGTAAAATTACTGGTTGGTGAAACGGCCGGTAATCGCGTCTAGTTACCGCTAGGAGAGCCACAGCTGCCACTAGACAGGGGAAAAGTAACGCGAAGCTACGGGAGCGAGAATATCGCGAAGCGGTAAAAGAACGCCTAACAGAAACGGTCGAAAACTATACCAAGCTGCTGCCAGGAGAACCACGGCTGCTGCTAGGCACGGTAAAAGTATCGCGGAGTTACGCGAACGAGAATATCGCGAACCGGTAAAAGAACGGCCAACAGAAACGGTTGGAAACTATACCAAGCTACTGCCAGGAGAACCACGGCTGCTGCTAGGCACGGTAAAAGTAACGCGAAGCTACGCGAACGAAAATAGCGCGAACCGATAAAAAGACCGGTTAATAAAAACGGTCGGAAACTACACCTAGCTACTGCCAGGAGAACCACGGCTGCTGCTAGCCACGGTAAAAGTAACGCGGAGTTACGCGAACGAGAATATCGCGAACCGGTAAAGAACGGTTAATAAAAACGGTCGGAAACTACACCTAGCTACTGCCAGGAGAACCACGGCTGCCGCTAGGCGTGAAAAGAACGGAAAGAAACGGTGTGGATCACGTACGCAAACGTCTCGTACTCTCCACGCGGTTTGTAAACCTCGGTGTCGACCAGGAAAACCACGGTCAAGACAATCTTGGCAAACTGCTACTAGGCACGGAAAACGCTCGGATCACTAGGTATCGACCAGGAAAGCCACGGTTCAGATACTCGGTGTAGAGTGATTTTACGCTTCTATCTATCTATCTAGCGTAGTGCTCTGTTATAGGCCACTGGGGCCTATTTTACGCTTCAACTAGGGCCTGTATATATACAAGGCTGCTAATTAAACGTTTCGAGGCTTGCAAAAAAACCTGCCTCGATCTGAAAATAAAATAAAAGTTGGATCGTTCGCAGCCAAGAATCGAACCTAGGACCTCTAGAACGGTAGTCAAGCATTCATTTCATTTTCATTTTCAATGTACTTTATTTGTTTTTGTTTTGATACAATAATACTTATATACTAATGTGTGGACAACATGGTTGGTTTTGTCAGAGCTCCTACTCACAAAGGGAGTGTATATCTGTGTATGAGTGTTATTGCGTTGTGCGCTTGAACATTGTGTGATTGTATTTGTTATAAATTTTTGTTGTATATTATTTGTTGGGATTGTGTTTAGTGGGAAAGGAGGTGCCAGAAAACCCATTTGATATATTGAAAACAATATTTTTGTTAAAACTTACAAACTAACTTAACTAATTTAAAATATATACATGTTTGTTGGTGATGGATGAACAGATTTGTGTATGAGAGTATGTTTTGTTTTGTGTTGTGTAGTGTGCGTGTGTGTTAGTGGAGTACAGTGTTGTTGTGCGTGTTAGTGTTATGTGTTCTGCTCATGAAACCCCTCTAGAAATATGGGTAAGTTTTGATAGGGTAGCTTGTGTTTGAGTTTACATGTAGTGTTGTTGTCGCGGGTAAGTGTTATGTTTTTTATAAGTGTGTTTGAATTATATTGTGTGTTTTTGTAAAATTTTTGTGATGTTTCTTGTATGTAATCAGTAATGTATGGTATGTTAGTGTCTTCGTGTAGTTGTGTTATTCGGGTGTATCTATCAGAGCTGGTGGCCAGCCGAAGGCACTTATTTTGGAGGCGTTGCAGTGGTAGTGTGGTGGTGGTCGGTGCGTTACACCAGACTGGGGCTGCGTAGATGATGATTGGGCGAATGATTGCGGTGTAAATGAGAAGTTTGTTTTTTATGGAAAGTGAGCTGTTTTTGATGAGTAGAGGATAAAGTTTGGACAGGACGGCGTGGGCTTTCATTAATGCATGTTTGATGTGTTGGCCGTGTTTTAGCGTTCTGTGTAGATGTATTCCTAAGTATTTGACTGTGTTCATGGGTGTGATTTTTTGTGAGTGTATTTTTAGTGGCGTGTGAATTGTGTTGTTTGTGAATTTACGTGTGAAGACTATGGTTTCGGTTTTGGCTGTGTTAATGTTAATTTTTCACTTTTGCCAGTATTGTTCTAATATGTTTATGTGTATTTGTGTTTGTTTAGTAGCTATTTGTGCGTTGAAAGAGTGAGTGTAGATAGCGGTGTCGTCTGCGTATTGTGCTATGCGTGTGTTCGGGAAGGTGGGGATGTCACTGATGTAAAGGTTGAAGAGTTTGGGGCCAAGGACGCTGCCTTGTGGGATTCCTGCTACTATGGGTTTAGGGGTTGAATGTGTGGAGTTAATTTTGGTTGAGAAGGATCGGTTTGAGAGGTATGAGAATATTAGTTTGATTAATGTGGGAGGGAATTGGAAGGATATGAGTTTGGCCATGAGCCCTACTGTCCAGACCGTATCGAAGGCTTTTTCTATGTCCAGTAGAGACATGACCGTGACTTTATGTTTGTTGAATTGAGTCGCGATATCGGTTGCTATTCTGCACACCTGGTGCACCATGCAATGTCTGGCTCGAAAGCCAAACTGGTGGTCAGGTGTGAGATGTAGTCCTGTGTCGATATCGTCGACTCGGGAAAGGATGATTTTTTCGGCGAGCTTTGAGAGGGTATTTAAAAGGCTGATGGGGCGGTAGCTCGTGGGTAGGTGGGGATCTTTGCTCGGTTTTAGGATTGGATGGACTGTAGCAGTTTTCCAGGCAGCTGGGAAGTGGTGCAGTTTTATTATGGCGTTAATTATATAATGGAGTTGGATAACGGATTTCCTGGACAGGTTTTTAAGGATAAGGTTTTCTATTAGGTCTGGGCCAGGAGTTTTTCGGTTGGGTAGGGTTCTGATTAGTTTGGTTAGTTTGGATGGGGTGGTAAGGAGTCTGGCAAGCGTTTTAGCGTCAGTGTGGTGCGGGGTGCTTAGGTATTGTAGTGTGTCTTGTGTGATTTTATCTTGTGTAGGTGTATTTGGGGTGTGTGTTACGTGTATTTGTTCAAAGGTGTTAGCTATCATTTCCGATTTTTGCTCGTCTGTGATGGCTGTGTTATTGTTGTGTGTGTGTGTTGGTATTGTGGTGTACGCTTTTTTAAGTGTTTTAGTTAGCTTCCAGGGGGAGTTATCGTTGGGGTTGAGGGCGGCAAGTTTAAGGGCCCAAGTAGTGTTTTTGTGTGTTTTTATTTGATGTTTAATTTGTGTGTTTAATGAAGTTAACTGTGTTTTGTATGTGTGTATGTGTGTCCTCTGCCATAGTCTTCTGGTGTGGTTGCGTTGTTGAATTAATTGTGTTATATGTGGTGGAAGAATAAGTTTGTGCGGGTTGATTTTGATTTGTTGCGTGTGTTTTTGTTTTGCAACATTTATAGCGTTTGTAAATCGCTCTATTTGTGTGTCTATGTCTTGTGTTGTGTGTATTTGATTGTTTATGGAGATGATCGTGTCGAGTGTTTTTCGGAAGAGCGCCCAGTTTGTGTGTTTGTATGATGTGATGGTTTTGGAGGTGTATTCAGTGTTGCGGTTGATTAAGTGAAATATGACAGGATTATGATCTGAGTTAAGCTCGGGAAGTGAAATGGGGTGAGTGAAGTTTTGGACGTTTTTGTTAATGATAATGTCGATTATGGAAGGTGTACTTCCATTTGCAGGGTAGTTTGTGGGTGTGTTAGGGCTGAGTATGATAGCGACGTGTGTGTTTATGTATGTTCTGAGTGTGAGGCCGTTAGTGTTGTTTCTGTGACAACCCCAGTCCGTGTGTCTCGCGTTAAAGTCACCGATCACTAGAGTTTTGTTTTTGTGTAGTTCAAATCTTTTATGGCTGCAAGCATGTTGGAGATATTTATAGTTGCATTCAGCTTGGCCATTTCTGAGAATAATTCCGTGATGTCGTCCATTGGTTGTTGTTGTTGTTGTTGTTGTTGTTGTTGTTGTTGTTGTTGTTGTTGTTGTTGTTGTTGTTGTTGTTGTTGTTGTTGTTGTTGTTGTTGTTGTTGTTGTTGTTGTTGTTGTTGTTGTTGTTGTTGTTGTTGTTGTTGTTGTTGTTGTTGTTGTTGTTGTTGTTGTTGTTGTTGTTGTTGTTGTTGTTGTTGTTGTTGTTGTTGTTGTTGTTGTTGTTGTTGTTGTTGTTGTTGTTGTTGTTGTTGTTGTTGTTGTTGTTGTTGTTGTTGTTGTTGTTGTTGTTGTTGTTGTTGTTGTTGTTGTTGTTGTTGTTGTTGTTGTTGTTGTTGTTGTTGTTGTTGTTGTTGTTGTTGTTGTTGTTGTTGTTGTTGTTGTTGTTGTTGTTGTTGTTGTTGTTGTTGTTGTTGTTGTTGTTGTTGTTGTTGTTGTTGTTGTTGTTGTTGTTGTTGTTGTTGTTGTTGTTGTTGTTGTTGTTGTTGTTGTTGTTGTTGTTGTTGTTGTTGTTGTTGTTGTTGTTGTTGTTGTTGTTGTTGTTGTTGTTGTTGTTGTTGTTGTTGTTGTTGTTGTTGTTGTTGTTGTTGTTGTTGTTGTTGTTGTTGTTGTTGTTGTTGTTGTTGTTGTTGTTGTTGTTGTTGTTGTTGTTGTTGTTGTTGTTGTTGTTGTTGTTGTTGTTGTTGTTGTTGTTGTTGTTGTTGTTGTTGTTGTTGTTGTTGTTGTTGTTGTTGTTGTTGTTGTTGTTGTTGTTGTTGTTGTTGTTGTTGTTGTTGTTGTTGTTGTTGTTGTTGTTGTTGTTGTTGTTGTTGTTGTTGTTGTTGTTGTTGTTGTTGTTGTTGTTGTTGTTGTTGTTGTTGTTGTTGTTGTTGTTGTTGTTGTTGTTGTTGTTGTTGTTGTTGTTGTTGTTGTTGTTGTTGTTGTTGTTGTTGTTGTTGTTGTTGTTGTTGTTGTTGTTGTTGTTGTTGTTGTTGTTGTTGTTGTTGTTGTTGTTGTTGTTGTTGTTGTTGTTGTTGTTGTTGTTGTTGTTGTTGTTGTTGTTGTTGTTGTTGTTGTTGTTGTTGTTGTTGTTGTTGTTGTTGTTGTTGTTGTTGTTGTTGTTGTTGTTGTTGTTGTTGTTGTTGTTGTTGTTGTTGTTGTTGTTGTTGTTGTTGTTGTTGTTGTTGTTGTTGTTGTTGTTGTTGTTGTTGTTGTTGTTGTTGTTGTTGTTGTTGTTGTTGTTGTTGTTGTTGTTGTTGTTGTTGTTGTTGTTGTTGTTGTTGTTGTTGTTGTTGTTGTTGTTGTTGTTGTTGTTGTTGTTGTTGTTGTTGTTGTTGTTGTTGTTGTTGTTGTTGTTGTTGTTGTTGTTGTTGTTGTTGTTGTTGTTGTTGTTGTTGTTGTTGTTGTTGTTGTTGTTGTTGTTGTTGTTGTTGTTGTTGTTGTTGTTGTTGTTGTTGTTGTTGTTGTTGTTGTTGTTGTTGTTGTTGTTGTTGTTGTTGTTGTTGTTGTTGTTGTTGTTGTTGTTGTTGTTGTTGTTGTTGTTGTTGTTGTTGTTGTTGTTGTTGTTGTTGTTGTTGTTGTTGTTGTTGTTGTTGTTGTTGTTGTTGTTGTTGTTGTTGTTGTTGTTGTTGTTGTTGTTGTTGTTGTTGTTGTTGTTGTTGTTGTTGTTGTTGTTGTTGTTGTTGTTGTTGTTGTTGTTGTTGTTGTTGTTGTTGTTGTTGTTGTTGTTGTTGTTGTTGTTGTTGTTGTTGTTGTTGTTGTTGTTGTTGTTGTTGTTGTTGTTGTTGTTGTTGTTGTTGTTGTTGTTGTTGTCGTTGTTGTTGTTGTTGTTGTTGTTGTTGTTGTTGTTGTTGTTGTTGTTGTTGTTGTTGTTGTTGTTGTTGTTGTTGTTGTTGTTGTTGTTGTTGTTGTTGTTGTTGTTGTTGTTGTTGTTGTTGTTGTTGTTGTTGTTGTTGTTGTTGTTGTTGTTGTTGTTGTTGTTGTTGTTGTTGTTGTTGTTGTTGTTGTTGTTGTTGTTGTTGTTGTTGTTGTTGTTGTTGTTGTTGTTGTTGTTGTTGTTGTTGTTGTTGTTGTTGTTGTTGTTGTTGTTGTTGTTGTTGTTGTTGTTGTTGTTGTTGTTGTTGTTGTTGTTGTTGTTGTTGTTGTTGTTGTTGTTGTTGTTGTTGTTGTTGTTGTTGTTGTTGTTGTTGTTGTTGTTGTTGTTGTTGTTGTTGTTGTTGTTGTTGTTGTTGTTGTTGTTGTTGTTGTTGTTGTTGTTGTTGTTGTTGTTGTTGTTGTTGTTGTTGTTGTTGTTGTTGTTGTTGTTGTTGTTATTGTTGTTGTTGTTGTTGTTGTTGTTGTTGTTGTTGTTGTTGTTGTTGTTGTTGTTGTTGTTGTTGTTGTTGTTGTTGTTGTTGTTGTTGTTGTTGTTGTTGTTGTTGTTGTTGTTGTTGTTGTTGTTGTTGTTGTTGTTGTTGTTGTTGTTGTTGTTGTTGTTGTTGTTGTTGTTGTTGTTGTTGTTGTTGTTGTTGTTGTTGTTGTTGTTGTTGTTGTTGTTGTTGTTGTTGTTGTTGTTGTTGTTGTTGTTGTTGTTGTTGTTGTTGTTGTTGTTGTTGTTGTTGTTGTTGTTGTTGTTGTTGTTGTTGTTGTTGTTGTTGTTGTTGTTGTTGTTGTTGTTGTTGTTGTTGTTGTTGTTGTTGTTGTTGTTGTTGTTGTTGTTGTTGTTGTTGTTGTTGTTGTTGTTGTTGTTGTTGTTGTTGTTGTTGTTGTTGTTGTTGTTGTTGTTGTTGTTGTTGTTGTTGTTGTTGTTGTTGTTGTTGTTGTTGTTGTTGGTGGTGGTGGTGCAAGTTTGTGTGAGGTGTGTAATGAACCAGGGTTCACCTGAGCGAGAATGTAATTGGCTCGGGCTCTTATCTTTACAAAAACAATTGTTACGCGAAGGCTTAGCGAAGAGGCGCTCGAAAACCAATGGTCAGACGGGTGGCACTCGATTAGCAGTCAAGTTCAATTTTTGGTCTAACGTATAATTTTATTGTTGTTTAATAAAAGTAGTTTTTATTTGGTTGGTTAAAAGAGCCAGAAAGGTTTTGTGTAAAATTTTGTTAATTTAAATTCATTTCATATTTTTTTTGGAAATTTAATAATTTAATTAAAATAAAACTCGCGGTGTGAAAAGCCCGTTCGCTCCAAGTGCTGTGTTTTTATTTTTGTGTGAAAGAAGGTAAGCAATTATACTTTTATTACCTTTTTGTATCATTTAAATTTAATTAATATAAATAATAGTTTTCTATCAATATAATTCGGTTCTATCTGTATTAAAATTATTGGTTATCCCACAAAGAACCCAACAACATCGGCATTTATTTATATTTTTTTTATCAAACAAATAAGGAATCGGGAATAGTTTGGTAGCTATCTTTAAAACCGAACTCCGTTCTATTACATTGGTGGCAGCGAATTGGGATAAATATTAAAAATTATATTACTTTGTTGAACCAAATTATTTCATAGAAACTAAATACTTAATCTTTTCAAAATTAACTAAGCTAATTGTGTGTGATTGAAGAAAAAAATATTTAGTTGAACGCATATTATTTTGAATTGAGTTGCTATGTGAGTAATATATTATCGTTATTTTTGTATAAGAGAACTGTGTGAACGACGAGATAATTTTGATGGTATCAAATATCCATAACACAAAAAGAATCATATTACATTTGCTGTTTAAGATCTTTATATCAAGAATTTAGTAAACATAAATATTCGTTAAATTTCATAACACTTTTATTTTCAAATTTAATTTAATTCATATCAAAAGTTATACTACTGTTTCATATAAAAACAAAAAAAATATCTTTACCAACATCGTCAGTCTCACAAGGGTCTGAAGGTCAAACATTAATACCATCTGTGAGAACTATCGGACAGACATTAGTAGGAATTCCACAATTTTCGGGACACCATAATGAAAATGTTAATGAATTCTTTTCAAAATTATGTCAACGTGCAACTATCGACGCTTGGACAGAACAACAGACTTTAGCTGTCGCTAGATATCATTTGACGGGAGATGCGTTTCTATTTTTGGAATCTGAACCAATTTTAAATAGTGATACAATTTCTTATTCAGAATTTAAAAAGATAGTTATAAAAAAATACTCAAAAAAAATTATACCAGGCCAAGGGATACTTATTTTATCGAAATGCATTCAGATTACAAAAGAAACAGTAGATCAATACGCCACTAGATTAAAAATAGCGGGAAAATATTTACTAATGGAAAATTTAAGTTTTGCTACTAATGATCAGGAAATTTTTTTAATAAAACAACGACACGATCGCGATTTAATACAACAATTTGAAAAGGGTGTGAATCCAGACATCGCTAAATTAATTATCTTGGATATCAGCAAAAATCCAAGATATACATTTGAAGAAGTTGTCGAATTGGCACAACACGCAGAAACTGCTAATAGCAGATTGTTAAGAGCAAATAATGCTTTTATGTTAGAAACACAAAATTATTCGTTACAAAATAAAAGTAGAGATTTAAATTGTTTTAAATGCGGAAATACGAGACATTTTGCGCGCGATTGTAGGGGGAAAAGTCGTATCAAATGTAACTTTTGTGGAAAAGAAAACCACGTGGAGAAAGATTGCTTTACAAAAAATAGGCGAGACCATTTTTATAATAGAAACCAGAGAGGGTATACTCCAAATGAGCAATATTATCCGCAAAGACGGCTGCAACAAAATTTGAATAGTAATTTAAACGAGCAACGTCCCTCGCTCGCTCCCCAGAACGAAGGACGTGCAAACCATCAGTAAAAAAATTGTCAACTGGCCATGTCAATGTAAACGGATATAATATTTCCGGTTCATGCGTGATTAAAATCCGAATTCAAGATCGAGATGTCACCTTTTTAGTGGACACTGGCGCGGCAGTTACAATTATTAAAGAAGGAGTAATTCGAAATAGGGGATATAAAATTTTACATCATCAGACACTATCATAAGAATATAAAATTTTACATCATCAGACACTATCATAAGAGGTATCACGGGAAAAGAGTTAAACTGCATTGGATTTACTAACGTTCAATTCCAATTAAAGAATAGTCAACATTCATTTGATTGTATGGTATGTGATGATTCCTTACCAATTCAAACTGAAGGGTTGCTAGGTCGGGATGTTTTAAAAGCTCTGAATGCCGCTATAAACTTCGATGGATATGTCGTTCTACAGGGAGAAAAACTAAAAATGTGTGAATATGCATTAGGTACAATTGAAGAATCAGATTGTACTCTATTTAGAGAAATTAAACAGAATATTTCACAAAACGGTGAAAAGAAAAATTTCAAAGCAAAGAGAAAAATGGTTAATAAAGAAAACAGAATTAAGAGTGAAAATAGTAAAACATAAAGTAAGAAAAATCAAATCAGCAGTGAAACAGCTGAAACGAAAATAGAAGAAGGGTGTAAGAAATTAAATATGGAAGAAATAGTAGGTGATCTATTTGATGCACCAGAAAAGTATTGTTTGGCGCATTGCGTGGCGCAACATTTGCGAATGAACCGTGGAATAGCGGTTTGCTTTAAGAAAAAGTTTGGAAATTTGAAAATATTAAAGGATCAAAAGATCCAGAAAGGTGGATTAGCTGTATTAAATAATTCAGGAATGTTCAATAATAAAAGAAGATTCATCTATTATTTGGTGACTAAGAAATTCAGTTACACAAAACCTACATTAACAGATCTAAAAAGGTCATTACTAAAATTAAAAGAACATTGTATGAAAAACAACGTGTCTCATTTAGCAATACCTAGAATTGGATGTGGTCTGGATAAACTGAAATGGTCAAGAGTTAAGAAAATATTACAAATAATTTTTGAAAGTATAAATATAGTGATACAAGTTTACCACGTTAAAAAGCCAGTTATTCAAAATATAGAACAAATGACAAACCCGATACAAGAAAGTACGCAGTCAAACGGAGTTAACAACTGTGAAAAAAATGAGAAGAAAAAAGAAGCAATGGAAGTAGAATCCGATGAAGAAGATTTTTCTGTAATCACGGTTCAAGCCGAAATACATGATGAACCGAAGAAATCAAAGAAGATGCAAGAGAAGCCCAGAGCTAATATTTCAAGGAAATTGGAACAGAAGAAAGTTTTAAAGCAAGAAATAACCAAAAGCGATAAATATCAACAGTTATCTCCATTACGGTCAATAATGGCTGATAGCAAAGATGGGGGTTTTGACCGATCCTCTGTTCGAATAAAAGATTCAATTGATATACCGCCAAGATGTCAGTTCGTGTGCGAAGCTGTACAAGATATCCGGAATCCTGTGCAGAATATACTAGTGGAACCCGTTAAAATATTAATTCATGGCCTTACAGCAGCAAGATTAATTTCACCAGCAAAACCGACAATTACTGTTTGTGTTTTAAACGTTTCATACAATACAGTAAAATTACCTAAGAACACCGTCATTGGATACAGCGAAGAAATAAAAATGAACTCGGCAGAAATTGAAATCAATAAAAATATAAATTATGTAGAAGAGAGGGAAGAAAAAAGTTTAGAATTCTCTCTTCAGCATTTAGAAGAAAATAAGAGAATACAGTTAGAGAAATTGCTTGAAGAATATCAGCATATTTTTATGAGTCACGGAACAAAACTAGGATGCACTAATCAAGTAAAGCATCACATTATCACAGAAAATGTACCACCAATAACAAAAGCACCGTATAGGATACCCTACAGTCAAAGGGAAGAATTGAAAAATCAGATAAATGACATGATGAAGCAAGGTGTTATCGTAGAATCAAAATCGCCCTGGTCAGCACCAGTGGTTATGGTATCTAAAAAGGCAGCCGAGGGTGAAAATAAAATAAGAGTTTGTATTGATTATCGAGAATTGAATACAATTACCAAGAGGGATTTCTTTCCCATTCCAAATCTACAGGAGACTTTAGATCAGTTAGGCAACGCCAATTATTTTACAATACTGGACTTAGCAAGTGGATATTGGCAAGTAGAAGTTAACCCAGAAGATCAAGAAAAAACTGCATTCACAACACCAGATGGACATTATGAATGTAAACGAATGCCATTCGGGCTAGTCAACGCTCCAAGAACTTTTCAAAGATTATCAGGGATGACAGGTGAACGTTGTCTCGTGTACCTTGATGATATTATTATATTCTCAAAAACATTTGAAGACCATTTGAAGAGATTGGAAGAAGTATTTCAAAGGCTGCAAGAAGCAAAGTTAAAATTGAAGCCGTCAAAGTGCGAATTTATAAAAACGGAAGCAAAATACTTAGGACACATAATCTCAGTCCAAGGAGTGAAACCAGATCCAGGCAAAATTGAAATTGTAAAAAATTATCCTAGACCTAAAACAGTAAAGGAAATTCGGGCATTTTTGGGATTAGTAGGATTTTATCGAAAATTCGTACCAGAATTCTCCCATGAAGCTATACCATTAACCGCACTGACAAAGAAGAATACCAAATTTGACTGGACCAACAAAACACAAAATTCTTTCAATCATTTAAAAAATAAATTATGTCATCCTCCAATTTTAAAATATCCAAATTTTTCCGAACCCTTTATCTTGTCCACTGATGCATCCGGGGTTGCAATTGGGGCAATTCTCAGTCAAGAAGATGGAGATCATGAAAGACCAATAGCGTATGCCAGCAGACAATTAAACACGGCTGAAAAAAACTATTCTCCAACAGAACGCGAATGTCTTGCCATTGTATGGGGCATCAAACATTTCAGATGCTATTTAGATGGAAGAAGATTTTCAGCGATTACGGACCATAAATCTTTGAAATGGTTACTAACGTTAAAGGATCCGACATCTAGATTAGCTAGATGGGCATTACTCTTATCCGAATACGATTTTGAAGTTATTTACCGGCCGGGAAATAAGCACAACAACGCCGACGCTTTAAGCAGAATTCCTGTAAATATTATCAACATTGATGTACCCTATTTACCTACTTGGGATCGGGATCATATTAAAGAAGAACAAAATAGAGATGAAGATGTAAAGAGAATATGTAAAAAAATAATAAAAGAAGCGGATTTCATTTCATTTTACTTGGATGAAGATGGTTTATTATTTAAAGCAAAAGAAAAAGTGGAGCGTTATGATCAGTTATACATTCCAAAGCCAATGATTAAAAAAGTCATCCATGATTATCATGACCTTCCATATTATGCAGGACATCAAGGCAATTTTAAAACATTCAATCTGATAAAAAGTAAAATGTATTGGCCTACTATGAGAACAGATATTAAGGAATACATCAGAAAATGTCATTCTTGTAATACTCGAAAATCACCCACTCATAATCGTCCAGCTCCACTACAAAGATTTGAGGAAATCAGACGTCCATTCGAACTTACCGCTATGGATATTGTAGGCCCATTGGTAACATCTGACAGTGGAAACAAATATATTCTTACGTTCCAAGACTACTTCACCAAATATCCAGAAGCAATTCCACTACCAGACCAAACCGCAGACACCGTTGCTAAGGCTTTGGTGACGCATATTTTTAGCAGACACGGGGTACCAGAAAAATTTCTCACGGATCAAGGAGTAAATTTTACTTCAAATCTAATGAAAAACATCTGTAAGCTACTAGGAGTAACAAAAATTCAAACAACACCTTATCACCCCATGAGCAATGGAATGATAGAAAAGACTCATAGGGTATTTAAAGACATATTGTCCCATTATGTTTCTAACTCACAAAGAGATTGGGATATATGGTTGCCATATGTTCTAATGGCATACCGAGCGTCAGTACACTCATCTACTGGAGAAACACCTTTTTATCTAATGCATGGTCGTGATATGGAACTTCCTTATGATGATATTCTTAAGCGAACCACAATAAAGTACGACTATAGTGAAAATTACGCTTCAGAACTGATGGAGAGACTAAATTCAACATTCAAATTAGTTCAAGAAAAATTGTAGATTTCGGCTGATAAAAGAGAATATCATTACAATAAGAAAAGCAAACCAATTGAATATAAATTAGGAAGCAAAGTATACTTAAACAATCCAGCGAAAAAAATAGGAGTCTCAAAAAAATTAGCTAAAGCTTGGAAAGGTCCGTACAGAATAACGGAATGTATAGGTCCAGTTACATATCGAATAGTTGAGGTAAAAGGAAGAAAAGAGCATATAGTACATGTTAATCGCTTAAAAAAATGTTACGATACCGATACCACTCTAGAAACATCAGATGAGGAAGAAATAAATATTGAAAAAGCAAACAATCAAGATCAAAGTTTCAATAATATTGGAAATTATATGGAACCTATTGAGAAAGCGATTCATATTGAGAAACATCAAGAAATAAAAGATCTAACTAATGAATTTAGCGAATATATAGATGAAAATGAAGAAGCAGACGACGAAGAAGAGGTCGAAAATTTAAACTTGGAGACAGATAACGTGAAGGATAATGGGAGAAATAAAGAACCAAATTTAGAGGAAATTGAAAATACTCTTCACCCTGAACTGGAATCTCATGATAATTCTAGAGATCACCATCATTCTCGAAGTAGGGGGCCAGTGGAGGAACAACCATGGATTCTACCCAAAAGGATATAATAAAAAACGAAATATAATAAAAATAATAATAAATAAGAATAAATTATTGTAATAAAGCAACTTGGATCCTGTTTATAATATTAATACTAAAATATGATAAATGAAAACTTAAACCAAACATAACTATAGCTTTTACAGAAAAAAAAAATGGGAATATTCATCAGGATTTTATTCATCTATTTATATTGGAGATGTACCGAGGCCATAATCGCCTACGATTGCCAGGCCCAACAAATGAATATATCTACATTTAGCCTTATCGAAATTGGAAAGTGCAAGACTCCCGCAAAACAAGTGTCATCATCGGAGGAAATAATACAACTCCTACAAATAAATGACGTAGAAACTCTGCCAGTTCATCAGTGCAAAATCCACATCACTCGCTTAGTAACATATTGCGGACTACATTCTCATGCATCAACTGTAGCTAACGGCTTATCATCGTATATCTATCCTTCAAGCCGCACAATGTGTTTAGAAATGCATAGGACGCGATTGTTGATGTCATTCTACGGAAGTAATATTGACAATCTTGTAATTAACGGAACTACATATGCAAATGTCATCATGGCTGGTTCAATCAGTAATACAGGAAGTTGTATAGGAGCCACTTATGAAGATCACAAAGGACAATGGCAAAATGTCGTCGTACAAGCAGCCATAGAAATAACGCTACAATATCGGTATGCTCCAACCAACGCAAACGAGAACAAAATTGTATTACCAGGAGGACTAACCTGCCCTTACAAAGAAAATTTTTGTATTGATTCATATTACGGATATTCGCACTGGGACCATGTTAACATGAACGAATGCTCAGAAAAAAAATATACAGTATTATACGAGGGAGTAGCAAATAAGCTAGTTCCAACAAATGTCTCAAGGGAAAACTACGACATCGTAATGTACTCTGTAAATCATGGTGATTCGGTTTTTGCAATGCCAATTTCGAAACCTACCATGATATGTGGCCAAAGCTCATATGAAACAGATCACCCAAAATTCTTTATAATAAAACCATCAGAGAATGGCAGGTTCTATTTCCAGAAAAAAGGAATAGATGTCTTTAATATCGACCCAATTGCTTATACAAGTGCAAAAGTAGTCTTTGTAGAAAGACATTTAAGCAGTCAAATCACCACTTTATATGAAGACGTAGTAGCACAAAGGTGCGCTTTAGAACAACAAATATTAAGGAATCTGCAGACTCTGGCAATAACAGCACCAGCCGAATTTGCTTATGCGAAAATGCAAACTCCTGGGTACACAGCAGTCAACTACGGAGAAGTCGTTCATATTATACAATGCTCACCAGTAGAAGTTACAGTTAGGAAAACAACAAATTGTTATCATGAACTACCAGTAAGCTATGACAATAAATCTATGTACATGACTCCACGAAATCACGTGTTGCTAAAATATGGATCGGAAATAGGATGTAATCCTTTCTTATATTCACAATATAAGTTAAACATGAAATGGTATAAGGTATCCCAGGAATTACACGAGGTTCCTGAACCACAGATCATAGAACCAACAAACAACCAAAAATGGAAATACAAGAGTCCATCAAACTTATTCATGGGAGGACTTTATTCACCGCAAGACATGGAAAAATTGCAGCGACATTTAATACTACCTGCTGAAAGACAAGCAGTTGAGGGCATAGTTATACGAGGAATGATGGGCTTAGAAACCGATTTACAAGGAACCAATTTCGATAGTTTTGTGAACGAAAACACATTAAAAAAATGGATGACTCAAGTCTGGTATTCCGCTATCTCATGGATCACAACTATTGGAAATATTACTTCAAGTATTATAGGCATATACGTAATCGGAAAGGGTATAAAGTTCGTTATCGATACTGTCATACATGGATTTTTGCTTTACGATTTATTCGGTTGGAGCTTAAAATTAATTGGGGCTCTGTGGGACAGTGTAACAATGTTTTGCATATACCGTCAGCGACAACTAAGGGCCCAAACGAAAGACGAATCAGAGATCGTGGAGAATGCAGCAGAACAACACCATCTTCCCACTCTCACTTATCCTTCGCTTCCCCGGCCCGAAACTTCGACTGACCCATCATGGCTAAATATATAGAAAGAGGTACAGAAGTATTCCATTCAATATACATCACCGATCATTACCATAATTATCTGAATAAATTTTATATAATATTTTTATTCTTTATTTTACTAGTATATTAATCATTATCTTTTCTTTAATTTTTATGTACCAAATATATATATATATATATATATATATATATATATATATATATATATATATATATATATATATATATATATCAATACCACATGGGAGAGAGATGAACGAAAAATGCACATTCACTGTATCTAATCACAATCAAAAATGGGCACAGAAAATAAACATCCAGGAAGACAATTCAAAAGACTCGAAAATTTCACACCAGTGGCTAAAGAAAATAAAAGAAGAACGAAAATAATATGTGACAAGTGAAAAAAAAAACAATTCGTCAAAATAATAATGTACAATATTCTTGTGTATTCATAACTATTTCAGTTGATTATTCTTGAAAAAAAAAAAATTCTAAACGTAAAACTCTCTCTCTCAAATATGTATTTGTATTATTGTTAGAATTAGTTTAAGATAAATAAATATTGTCAAGATTTATGTAAGGGACGGGTGACATGCACCTAGAGTTTCTTTAAAAATTGCTTGTGAGAAAAATCAATTTTTTTTATAAGGAGGGAGGTGTGTAATGAACCAGGGTTCACCTGAGCGAGAATGTAATTGGCTCGGGCTCTTATCTTTACAAAAACAATTGTTACGCGAAGGCTTAGCGAAGAGGCGCTCGAAAACCAATGGTCAGACGGGTGGCACTCGATTAGCAGTCAAGTTCAATTTTTGGTCTAACGTATAATTTTATTGTTGTTTAATAAAAGTAGTTTTTATTTGGTTGGTTAAAAGAGCCAGAAAGGTTTTGTGTAAAATTTTGTTAATTTAAATTCATTTCATATTTTTTTTGGAAATTTAATAATTTAATTAAAATAAAACTCGCGGTGTGAAAAGCCCGTTCGCTCCAAGTGCTGTGTTTTTATTTTTGTGTGAAAGAAGGTAAGCAATTATACTTTTATTACCTTTTTGTATCATTTAAATTTAATTAATATAAATAATAGTTTTCTATCAATATAATTCGGTTCTATCTGTATTAAAATTATTGGTTATCCCACAAAGAACCCAACAACATCGGCATTTATTTATATTTTTTTTATCAAACAAATAAGGAATCGGGAATAGTTTGGTAGCTACCTTTAAAACCGAACTCTGTTCTATTACAGGTGGTCCTGCGCACACTTTAGGCAACGTGGGCAGAGCCTACAATTGGCTGTGGCGTGACCCCACTGCTGGCAGCGATGGCACTGGATCAGCTGTTTTTTATTTATATGTCGCTCCCACTCTACCTTGACATGAAATATGTACTTATTGTTGTTGTTGAGTGATTTCACCGTATGCGTGTTCGTTGTAGTTATAAGGTAGAGTGGGTGCCTAGTGTTGCGCATTCTAAATATCTTGTTCACATTAATGCCCTGTGAGGTCAGTTCCACGCGCAGCTCTTCCGGTTCCGGCGCACTGTCGAGGCCCCGAAGTACAAATGCGTGCGTTTTAGTCTCCCTGTTTGTGTATGTGTAGTAGTGATTGTCTATGTCCATGTTCAGGTCCGTGATTATGTTTTGTCTTTCTGGTTCGTTGTGAATGTAAATGTTTGTGTTATTGTTAGTGTATTTGATGTGGTAGCCTTTTGTTGCGTAGTTCTGTATATATTTAGTCAGTTTTGTCGCGTTATTTGGGATTGATGGAATTATAATAGGAGTGGGCGGGCGGGGTTTTGTAATTTTGGGTTCAGCTTCTTCGTCTGTGTCAGAGTCGTCGTTAGTTTCGTTGTCTGTAAGGGAGTGGAATTTGTTATGGGTTTTGGTTAGGGATTTGGGTTTTACATGAGGTCTCGCAGTCCTCTTAGGCACTTTGAATATTCTCTCATCCGGAGGTGTATCCTCCCTGGGACGGACACATGCTTTGGGTGCAAATAATGCGCTTACCCGAATTTTTGTTTTTTGTCCGCTTGTAGCAGAGTCGGTTTCTGCGCCACGGTGAGGGTGATGGGGGGGTTCCTCTTCCTCCATAGCTATGATAGTTTCCCCGCTGGAATCAAGCTCGATATATGGAAACGGCTCCTGAGTTGAGAAATCAAATGTCCCCGGCAGACTCTCCAGGGATGTTGTTGGGTATGGGGAATCTACTATTTCCCTCCTGGGGTTGATTCCAAGGTGTGCGTTATTGCGCCTTGGCGTAGAGGCCAGTTTCGTTTAAATTTCACTGGAACGTATGAAAAATATTGTTTAAAACAATTTAAAACAATATAAAACGATAATAAACTTGTTTACAACAAATTAATATTTCGTTTGTTAACTTCACACTCTGCTTAGTAAAAACGTCCGCTTGGTATGAAGTTAAGACTTCGACTAGTCAAGCAACTTAGCCCCGTAGCCATGGTGCTTGCTGTATAGATGACCATAACTTCGTCACAATATATATATATATATATATATATATATATATATATATATATATATATATATAAATATATATATATATATATATATATATATATATATATATATATATATATATATATATATATATATTATATATATATATATATATATATATATATATATATATATATATATATATATATATATATATATATATATAAATATATATAAATATATATATATATATATATATATAAATATATATATATATATATATATATATATATATATATATATATATATATAACTGTTAGCCAACTTTTCAAAGCCCGCCCAAAGAATCGGATCAGATCTCCCGCCGTACCCATAAACCGTTACGAGCTGCGCAGAGACCGGATGCGTCGCGCGCCAAAATGTTGTTGTGGAGAATAACAACGAAGTGTGTCCGGCGCCATGTGGTGTACAGAACAGACGTGATTTTGTAATACGTAAGAGTGGAGATTAAAATAAATATCTAGGAAGATATAAACCTGTTGTTATTTTACCTGACGAGTTAGAGTGAAGTTATCCTAACAAAGCAGCGGTGGGATACATAAAAATACTTCCAGTGCTAAGTGCCGACCAGTTGAATAAGCACGTGTGCGTGTGTGCTAACAAAGAACTTTTGTGTGAGAGAAAAGTTGGATAAAATAAATCAAAGTAAACATGAGTTTTCGGGCGTGAATGTAACGTATGGTGACGTAGGGCCTGAGGCCATGTCTACGCCAGCGTGTGGTGTATTGGAAATGCAACATAATTTGAACCGTGAGCGAGAATTGTTAGCGCGTGAGATAAATCTGCTGAAACGAGAGCGTGAATTACTAGATCGAGAACGTACGCTTATGCAAAATAGTCATGCGAACGTGTCCATGACGTTACGAGCACCGTGTGAATTAGCAGAAAAATTGTTGTCAGACTTCGATCCATCGAGAATGACTGGACTAAGTGCTGCACAGTGGATACAACGTGTGGACAGTATTGGTACCGCATATTCGTGGGACGATCCTTTAAAATTATTCCAAGCTGTTACCATGTTACGAGGAGCAGCCAAGCTTTGGATGGACGGCTTGGTGAACGAGATCACTACATGGGAAGGCTTCAAATATCATTTGCTGCGAAGTTTTCCATCAGCAAATGATCAGGCAGACGTTCACTTACAGTTGACCAGACGAAAACGTGAAAAAAACGAATGTTCGGAGGCATATGTCTTCTCCATGAGAGCGATATCCGGCAAAGGGCAAGTAGACAATTCTTCCTTAATAAAACATATTCTTAATGGTCTTGGAGATCGAGAGTTAGTCAGATCACTATCGTTATGTGAGGTTGCAGATATCGAGGATTTACTCCTAAAATTAAAACGATATGAGAGCGTGGAAGAACGAGCCAAATTTGGATACCAGGGGAGACACAGTAGCAGTTTTGAAGTTACCAATAGACGAGAACAACATGCTCCTGGACGTTTGCAACGTTCTGACCAGCGAGACAATAAAGTTAGATGTTACAATTGCCAAGAAATGGGGCACATTTCAAGGGAGTGTGGCAAGGCAACGAAACCACGAACCTGCTATTATTGTGGCGGCAACGACCACATTTCACGAGACTGTCGACAAGAACGAAAACAATCAGGTGCACGAGGAGGCAGTGTGCCTGCGTTAAGAACTGTTGTTCGAAAAATTAAAGCTGAAGTATCCACAACGGGAGCTGAAGAGCTCAAACCACCAGATGAATATCATAAGTGGGTAACAATTAATGGTACGAAAATGGTTGGCTACATTGACCTCGGAAGTGATGTAGTAACAATGAGACAAGAAGCTGCAAAGAAAGCGAATGTTATTTACGAAAATGAAACAAGGCGTTTGCGAGGGTTCGGAAACGGCACTTGTGAAACGGTTGGCAAACAAGTATTGCTAATTACGATTGGAGACGTGGAGCTTGAAACAGAAGTTTTAATTGTCCCAAATGAAGCTCAAACTGAAGCAATCCTAATTGGCCAGACAGCAATTGATCAACCAGGTATTAGAGTAATTAAAGAAAAGGGATTATTAACAATCACGCGTAAGCAGGATGAAAATGAGAAGAACGAACCACAAGTAAGAAGAGTAGAGTATGAAAAATTAGCGCAACATGAAATTTCCACAAATCAAATGATGACAAACGCAGAGAAAAGAGAATTGTATAATTTGTTAGAAACAAACCGAAGTTGTTTCGCAAAAAACACCACAGAAGTTGGAACCACCGATTGGATTAATTTCAAAATAGAGCTGAAAGATAATGTACCAGTGAATCAGCGACCATACAGACTTGCCTACAAAGAACGTGACATTATGCGGCAGAAGATCGATGAACTTCTTGAAGCGGGAATCATTCAAGAGTCTACTTCTGAATATAGTAGTCCTGCATTATTAGTGAAGAAACCAAATTATGACTATCGACTATGTATCGACTACAGACGTCTGAATGAAAAAACAGTGAGCATGAAGTTTCCTATGCCACGAATTGAAGACCAGCTCGATAGTTTGTCGGGAAGTCGTTATTTCATAACTTTAGATTTAGCTGCCGGTTACCACCAAATACCTGTAGATACCGACTCACGTAAGTTTACGTCATTTGTAACGCCTTTAGGCCAATTTGAATTTTTGAAGTTGCCATTCGGAGTTGTCAAAGGACCATCGGTATTCAACCAGCTTATGCAGAAGGTCGTAAAACGAATGAAGTACGGAGACGTGTTGGTATATATGGACGATATACTTATCCCTGCAAGAACAATCGAAGAAGGCATGTATAAGCTACAGCGCTTGTTCAAGGTGCTTAAAGAAGCTGGACTGACTTTGCGGTTATCGAAATGTTTCTTTTTCGCTACAAAAATTGACTATCTCGGGTATGAAGTAAACACCGAGGGGATTCGACCTGGCAGAAGAAAAACTGATGCCATCAGCAAGTTCGGGAGGCCACAAAATGTACACCAAATACGTCAGTTCTTAGGGCTGACGAGTTATTTCCGAAGATTTGTGCCGGGATTTGCGACCCTCTCGAAGCCACTTTCGGAATTAACGAAAAATGATGCACCATTTGTTTGGAGCAACAAACAAGAAGACTCGTTTAATAGTTTGAAGAAAAAACTAACTGAAGCTCCACTTCTTGCACTTTACGATGTGAATGCCGAACATGAAGTTCATACTGATGCCAGCAAAGATGGTCTTGCGGGCATCCTGCTACAAAAGAAAAATGGCGAAACCGAAAAACCAGTTGCGTATTATAGTCGTCAGACGACATCAACCGAAAACACCTACCACAGTTATGAATTGGAAACGTTAGCCGTAGTAGAAGCAGTTGACAAGTTTCGTATGTATTTATTACACAAACATTTTCGGGTACTTACCGATTGTAGTGCCCTCAAGTTGACGATGAAAAAAAAAGAACTGTTACCACGGATTGGGAGATGGTTATTAAGGCTCCAAGAATATTCCTTCACCCTTGATTACCGACCAGGAAAAGCGATGAGACATGTCGACGCCCTTAGTCGTAACCCGACTGAACCATCCGCAGAAATAGAAGTTGCTGGAATGAAAGTTTGCTGTGTTGAACAAGACGATTGGCTGAGTACCATGCAACAACAGGATGAGCAAGTACGAAGAATCCTTGAGGTACTACGAAGAAAAGCTGAAAATAATAATGAACACCAGACCCATATAGACTACCAGATTAAAAATCAGCGACTTTATCGTAAAGTACATGATGATTTACGATGGGTAGTTCCAAATGGTGCTATTTGGAAAGTAATACATGACAGTCATGATAAAATGGGACATTTTTCAGAAGAAAAGACATTAGAACATATGAAAAGATACTTTTGGTTTCCGAAGATGAGAAGAAAGGTAAAAAAATACATTGCAGCTTGCGTTGAATGTGCATATCATAAGTGACCTGGTGGAAAACAAGGCGCTGAATTGCATAACATAGATCGAACAACCGCACCGTTTCAAACAGTACACCTGGACCATTTAGGTCCATATCCAAAGAGCACCAATGTCTTGGCAATCCAGGACAATTTCACAAAATTTATTATTTTGAGAGCTGTCAAGAACACTGAAACAAAATCAGTATGTCAGGTGATGCATGAGGTGACAGGAATATTCGGATGTCCGAAATTTGTGATAACTGATCGAGGTACAGCGTTCACTGCAAAACAATTCGAAAAATTATGCCGAGAAAATGACATGACTCACATCAGAAATGCAACGGCAACGCCAAGAGCAAATGGACAGGTAGAGCGTAGTAATGCCGTAATTGCAGCAGCCATAAAAACAATGACTCACGAAGACTGTGATTGGGATACCAAGATTCGTGACATACAGTTTGCAATGAACAGTATGAAAAATAAAACGACAAAACGAAGCCCTCATGAATTGTAATTTAATTTTGACCCAAGAAACGCTTTGCAAAATGCACTCATTTTAGCTCTACAAGACGACGATGTTATTGAAGCAGATATTACTCAGAGACGTGAAGAAGCCTTGTAAAACATACAGCGAGCACAACAGCTTCAGAAGACGCGTTTTGATAAACGTCATAAGAAACCAAGAAAGTACCAAACCGGTGACTTAATACTCATCGAGAGAGAAAGTCAAGCAACTGGCGAGTCAAGGAAGCTGTCCGAAAAATACAAAGGTCCTTACATGGTAATCGAAGTATTAGCTCACGACCGTTATCGATTAGGAGACGTCCCTGGAGCGAAAAAAACACATAGAACTTTTAATTCAGTATTTGCAGCCGATCGTATGAAACCATGGTGTTCGTTGATGGAAGAAGATGAACCCGAAGACAGCCATGAAAAGGATGAAACCGAAGACGGCTATGAAAAGGATGAAACCGAAGACAGCTATGAAAAAGATGAAACCGAAGACAGCTATGAAAAGGATGAAACCGAAGACATCAATGAAAAAGATAAATCAGATATAGTAGGGCCAGCTAATGGTTGTTCCCAGGAAATTGACGAGCAATTAACCGAGTCAGACCCAGGGCCCGAGGACGGACCCTAATGTCAGGAAAGGCCGACTGTTGGCCAACTTTTCAAAGCCCGCCCAAAGAATCGGATCAGATCTCCCGCCGTACCCATAAAGCGTTACGAGCTGCGCAGAGACCGGATGCGTCGCGCGCCAAAATGTTGTTGTGGAGAATAACAACGAAGTGTGTCCGGCGCCATGTGGTGTACAGAACAGACGTGATTTTGTAATACGTAAGAGTGGAGATTAAAATAAATATCTAGGACGATATAAACCTGTTGTTATTTTACCTGACGAGTTAGAGTGAAGTTCTCCTAACATATATAAATATATATATATATATATA
>OX122897.1:13209837-13215849 GCA_944738965.1 Nebria brevicollis | reverse complement strand
CTTAAGGCTGCGTTAAAAGCCAAGATGGCGGCTAGTAAAAAAGTAAAAATTTTATTCTAATACCATTTAAAAACGTGAAGGTTTACAAAAGTTATTATTACATATATGTAAAAAACATATTAAAATCTAGGCAAATAGATAGTTTTAAATGTTATAAATAATATACTATGAGAAATTATTTTGAAAAAGTATAGATTTGTCTAATAAATATTAATATAAAGTACCCATTGCCCTAGATTATTGTCTACAGTTGTCATCTGTATGTCATAATTACATAATTAGGCTCTGGTTTAGAAATTATATTAGAAATAAAATGAATAGATTTTGGGTAGCGCAAAATGCAGAAATAGTTCAACTATTACCCGGCGTCCCTACACAGCGCTATAATAGATGCGTAACACGGCAAGGCCACATAAACTGAGAATATAATGCGGGCAAATTCTCACAAGTTTTTGTATGAAAGAGAAGGGGTTTTCAGAAGAATAATAATTTTAATAATAATTAATAAATAAATAATAAATAATAATAGAATAATAAATAAATAATATAATAATAATTCTTCATTGATATATCTAATACAAATAAACTCTGATTTTATTTTATGTAAAATATTCTTTTTGAGAATCGTATAATAAAAAAAATAATCGATATTAAAAAATAATAATAATAAATAAATATTAATAACGAGGAATAATAAAATAACAAAACACAAGCTGCGTTAGAAGCCAAGATGGCGGTTAATTAAAGAGTAAAAATTTAATTCTGATACGATTTAAGAACGTGAAGGTTTACAAAAGTTACTATGGCATATATGTAAGGAACATATTAAAATCTAGGCAAATAGATAGTTCCAAATGTTATAAATAATACACTATCAGAAATTACTTAGAAAAACTATAAATATTTCTCATAAGCTTTTTCAAATTAATATCTCATTGTATATTATTTATAACATTTGGAACTATCTATTTGCCTAGATTAAAATATGAGCTTTACATATATGCAATAATAACCTTTGTAAACCTTCACGTTTTGAAATGGTATTAGAATTAAATTTTTACATTTTTACTAGCCACCATCTTGGCTCCTAACGTAGCCAGGGTTTTGTTGGTTTATTATTCCTCCTTATTATTATTATATTATTTATTTAATATTATTATTGTATTATTATCTATTAGTATTGTAATGTTATTTATTATAGAAAGTATCCATTTCCCTAGAATATTATCCACAGTTGTCATATGTACGTCATAATTGAATAATTAGGCTCTGGTTCAGAATTTATATCAGAAATAAAATTAATAGATTTTGGGGAACGCAAAATAGCAGAAATAGTTCAACCATTTAAGGCGATTCTCTACCTATACGAAAAACAGCGTTTACGGGCGCCACTCTACAGTCTATATGGAAAATATTTTTGCAAATCTAATTGCAGATAATGCAAATATAAAGATGAAACTTTTCATCGCTGAGAGTAGAATTTTATATTTTTGTATTGTTATGTTATTAATAATTACTTAAATATAGGTATTTTTAGAAAGCATATATTTTAAAAAGTAAGCAAAAACATCAAATTCTAACTTCAGCGATTCAAAGTTTAATCCTTTCTTATACTTGTAGTGAAATTTTGTATTTTAAATGGCAACAATATAGGCTGTGGAGTGGCGCCCGTAAAACACTATTTTACCAAAATTTGTACCCAGTCATGACAGCATCTAGCGGCAGTGCTATGAATACGCGACGAGTACACTCTCAGAAGCAAGCATTGCGTTGGCTCTGAACTAATACTATAGCTTATGAGTTCTAGTATGTATTATTTAAACAATAATTTTTGTTGGAATAATCTTTATTTCTGAATTGAATTAAATAAAATTTATATGTTTTAAATACTTTTTTATTGTATATTTACAGCCGTCTGAAAATGTGCAATAAATATATTTTTTTAAATGTTTGTTGCCAAAATCACAACTACATTATACTATTGACTATCAGTATAATATGTTTAATGTAAACATGTAAATTATAAAACTTTTTTTAAAAATACCTCTATAATTTGGAAATTTTTTGTTAGGTGATTTATTTTTCTAATACTGATCCAAATAAATAATTTTATATCGTTAAGTAACAATAAATAATATAGTATAAGTATATTATAATGTGACACAAACATTGTAACGTAAAGTGTGTGTGCGCACTGATTTGAGCCACTGTAGCTATATTTTCAGTTTTGTTTGTTGTGATTCGTTTGTTGTGTTTCAATAACATAATCACATCGATAATTCCATAGAAGAACGCTTACTTCTGTTTTGGCATGGTTCTAATATAGATCGTTTAGAAACAGTGAAAATATAGCTTCAAGAACATTTTCAGTTTTAATACAGTTATAATATATAAATAAATATATATAAATAATAATGAAGTATTATCTATTTGTGTTTTTACGGTGTTAGTGAAAATTTTTATTAACAATGGGAAAGATAAATAAAGAAAAACGTAAAGTGAGTCGAACGAGAAAAATAGGCAATATAATGAACATGAGAAAAGGTAATTGGCTTCTTTCTGTGTTTATGAAGTATTACACTTCAATTAACTACATATTTGTTATATTGCTTCAGCTAAATTAAATTTAAATACGGAATCTTTGAATATGGAATTAGATAAAAATGAGTTGCTCACTCAAATTCCAGTGATAAACACTCCAACATTTAGCGAGGATTACACAATGGCCATAGTCTCAAATAAAACCACTGAAGCGTCTTATCTGTATGAAGGAAGAAGAATAGTAGATGTGGCGTATTTCTTTAAACAATTACAGGCAATTAATACACATGCTCCAGCATTTTCATGTTCAATCAACAATTTAATTTTAATACAAGAGATACGAAAAGGTCTTTCGTCTGATTTGTGTTTCAAATGTAATATGTGCAATGGGAATTTTATAATATCGACGAATGACAAAGACGATAAAAATATGGACATTAATACGGGAGCCGTATCTGGTATTATAAGTATAGGTTCAGGCTATTATAATTTCGAAGAAATTATGACAAGCATGAATATCCCTTGTATGTCTCAACAAACCTTTACAAAATGCCAAAATAAAATTAATAGTGTGTGGGAAGAAGCAGCATTGATTTGCATGGAACAGGCTGTGAAGAAAGAAGCGGAGTATGCTAGAAAAATACAAAATGTTGACGAAAACGGAACTCCACTTATCACAGTAGTTGGTGATGGATGCTGGTCAAGGAGATCTTATGGGACGAATTATAACGCGTTATCTGGAATAGCCGCACTTATAGGATTCCATTATAAACAAATCCTATACATTGGAGTGAAAAACAAATATTGTATGATTTGCGATAGAAACAAAAAATATAATGTTAATACGGAGCATAGGTGTTATAAAAATTTTAATGGCAGTTCAACCAGTATGGAATCAGCGATACTGGTGGAAGGATTTAAAAGTAGCATGGCTAATCATGGTGTCATATATAATAAAATAATTGCTGATGGAGATAGCAGCACATATAAGAAAATTATTGAGGCACGACCATATAGTAATGTGACAGTTGAAAAAATCTAATGCAGAAATCATCTTTTACGATGCTACTGTAGAAGATTACAATGGCTTGTATTAGATACACATTACAGATCTGAAATAAGAAAAGATTTTAAAGGAAAAATTATGAGAATGCGTACACATGTTACAGGTGCAATTGCACACAGAAAAAAACATACAGATAAAACCGAAGCTATCTCACTCTTACAAGCAGACATAGAGAATAGTTTATGGCATGAATATGGACAGCACGAACAATGTGCAGATTATTTTTGTAAAAAGAAGTCAGAGGACAATAATAGATATTTTTTATTACTACAAAATCCTGAATTTCTATCCAAATTACAGCAAACAATTAAATATATTGCAGGACACGCACGTAGTTTGATCTACGATGTTGGCAGCAATATCGTTGAACAATATAATTCGATTATTGCTAAATTTGTTGGAGGTAAATTTAATATTTAGGTTTTAAAATATATTAGTATTTATAATTATTGTGACTTACAGGAAAGCGCATAAATTTCACTAGTCGCGGATCTTATGCAGCAAGATGTTCCGCTGCCGCAGTATCATTTAATACAAAATCACCCCACTATTATTTGCATCAAACGATGTATCAACGAAGTCCATGCAAAATAGTTAAGCGATTTGAAGCTAGAAGAGCACAAAAAATAAGAAGATTAGCAATAAAAAGAAAAGAAAATGTAAATGTGCGTAAAAGAAAAGCAGAAATTATATTATCTGATCCTGATTATGGCGATGGTTGTGATATTTTAGACATGGATAAAGATGAATATGAATCCAAGAAAAATGTATTTTTAAAAAGCTTGGAGAGAAATGATGAAGAACGGCAGAATTTAGAGGTAGAAACTAGGTTTCAGGCTGACAGTGGAAAATGGATGGAAGAACGTCGAAAAATATTAACAGCATCAAACTTTTTTGCTGTCTGTAGAAGAAGAAATACTACCAGTTGTGCCAATTTAGTAAAAACATTACTGTATAATTCCAAAGAACTCAATGTCCCAGCAGTAAAACACGGCAAAGAAAATGAATTTAGGGCACTTCGAAAATTGGAAAAACAATTAAATATTAAAATTAATAGTTGTGGTCTATTTATTCATAAAAATATAACATTCCTCGGAGCAACACCAGATGGTTTAGTTGACTTAAATTCAATAGTCGAAGTAAAGTGTCCGCTATCGACCTATAATATACCAATAGAAGAAGCTGTTAGAAACAAGAAAGTCAAAATTTTAAAATATGAAAAAGATTCACTAGTTGTAAATAAAAATGATAAATGGTATTATCAAATACAAGGGCAACTAGCAGTCACAGGAAGAGATACTTGTATTTTCGCAAATTGGACAGGAGATAATTACCCCATGACTGTCAAAATAATAAAAAGAGACGATGTATTCTGGAAGGAGCACATGGAAGAAAAATTGGTTAAATTTTATTTAAATTGTGTTCTTCCGGAATTAGTGGATCCACGTTTCACAAGGAATATGCCCATAAGAGATCCAGAATACATCACGGCCGCAAAAAAAAGAAAAAGGAACCAATTAAGAAAACGGCTAGAAAGAAATTATTTTAAATTATTTTTCCATAATTTAGTGTTCCCATAAATTAGTGTTCCTATTAATTAGTGTTCCCAATATAAATATGTTTCTTATAAAGTTGTTTAGCAATGAAGTAATGGTATATTTATTAGCATTGATAATTATTATATTTTATTCTATCGTTGTTTGTACTTTCCTATACGCATATAAAAATTGTTCAATTGTTCAATTGTTCAACAACAACAAAATAAAAAAAAATTTTCAAGATTTATGAAATTTCCAAACAAATTTAAATTCTAACATTTTAACCAAAATGCACATAAAAAAGTTCAGTGTCGATATACCAGATTTTGTATAATAGTGATTAAATTGATGGTTCTTGTTATTATTATTATGTACTGAGTAACTGTAATAAATCAAGAGGAAAGCTCGTCCTAACCGAGCTTTTTAAATGAATATTCATTTTATATATATATATATATATATATATATATATATATATATATATATATATATATATATATATATATATATTTAATTATTTTAACTAAATTCTCATGATTATTGTGCAGAGATTATATATATATATATATATATATATATTTGCTATTAATTTCTAACCTAAGCTTGAAAAATTATATGTACTACATACTCTTATTATACGCACATCTGCATATATACATATTGTTTACATAAGTCGTCCTTACTAGTTTCTGCAATATCACCGAAATGGCTGCACAAAATAGTTTGAATAAAAATGATTGACGTTCATATTTTACTTTCTTAAAAGCAGTATAAGAAAGTATTGTAATTAAGAAAAATTTGTGTGGGTGTGTGTGTGTGTGAGCGCTCTACAGCCTAAACTGTTGATGGTAAAATTATGAAATTTTA
>OX122897.1:13097337-13207337 GCA_944738965.1 Nebria brevicollis | reverse complement strand
GTGTATGTGTATGTGTATGTGTATGTGTATGTGTATGTGTATGTGTATGTGTATGTGTATGTGTATGTGTATGTGTATGTGTATGTGTATGTGTATGTGTATGTGTATGTGTATGTGTATGTGTATGTGTATGTGTATGTGTATGTGTATGTGTATGTGTATGTGTATGTGTATGTGTATGTGTATGTGTATGTGTATGTGTATGTGTATGTGTATGTGTATGTGTATGTGTATGTGTATGTGTATGTGTATGTGTATGTGTATGTGTATGTGTATGTGTATGTGTATGTTGTATGTGTATGTGTATGTGTATGTGTATGTGTATGTGTATGTGTATGTGTATGTGTATGTGTATGTGTATGTGTATGTGTATGTGTATGTGTATGTGTTATGTGTATGTGTATGTGTATGTGTATGTGTATGTGTATGTGTATGTGTATGTGTATGTGTATGTGTATGTGTATGTGTATGTGTATGTGTATGTGTATGTGTAGGTGTATGTGTATGTGTATGTGTATGTGTATGTGTATGTGTATGTGTATGTGTATGTGTATGTGTATGTGTATGTGTATGTGTATGTGTATGTGTATGTGTATGTGTAGTGTATGTGTATGTGTATGTGTATGTGTATGTGTATGTGTATGTGTATGTGTATGTGTATGTGTATGTGTTGTGTATGTGTATGTGTATGTGTTGTGTATGTGTATGTGTATGTGTATGTGTATGTGTATGTGTATGTGTATGTGTATGTGTATGTGTATGTGTATGTGTATGTGTATGTGTATGTGTATGTGTATGTGTATGTGTATGTGTATGTGTATGTGTATGTGTATGTGTATGTGTATGTGTATGTGTATGTGTATGTGTATGTGTATGTGTTGTGTATGTGTATGTGTATGTGTATGTGTATGTGTATGTGTATGTGTATGTGTATGTGTATGTGTATGTGTATGTGTATGTGTATGTGTATGTGTATGTGTATGGGTATGTGTATGTGTATGTGTATGTGTATGTGTATGTGTATGTGTATGTGTATGTGTATGTGTATGTGTATGTGTTGTGTATGTGTATGTGTATGTGTATGTGTATGTGTATGTGTATGTGTATGTGTGTATGTGTATGTGTATGTGTATGTGTATGTGTATGTTATTGTATGTGTATGTGTATGTGTATGTGTATGGTATGTGTATGTGTATGAGTATGTGTATGTGTATGTGTATGTTATGGTTGTGTATGTGTATGTGTATGTGTATGTGTATGTGTATGTGTATGTGTATGTGTATGTGTATGTGTATGTGTATGTGTATGTGTATGTGTATGTGTATGTGTATGTGTATGTGTATGTGTATGTGTATGTGTATGTGTATGTGTATGTGTATGTGTATGTGTATGTGTATGTGTATGTGTATGTGTATGTGTATGTGTATGTGTATGTGTATGTGTATGTGTATGTGTATGTGTATGTGTATGTGTATGTGTATGTGTATGTGTATGTGTATGTGTAGGTGTATGTGTATGTGTATGTGTGTATGTGTATGTGTATGTGTATGTGTATGTGTGTATGTGTATGTGTATGTGTATGTGTATGTGTATGTGTATGTGTATGTGTATGTGTATGTGTATGTGTATGTGTATGTGTATGTGTATGTGTATGTGTATGTGTATGTGTATGTGTATGTGTATGTGTATGTGTATGTGTATGTGTATGTGTATGTGTATGTGTATGTGTATGTGTATGTGTATGTGTATGTGTATGTGTATGTGTATGTGTATGTGTATGTGTATGTGTATGTGTATGTGTATGTGTATGTGTATGTGTATGTGTATGTGTATGTGTATGTGTATGTGTATGTGTATGTGTATGTGTATGTGTATGTGTATGTGTATGTGTATGTGTATGTGTATGTGTATGTGTATGTGTATGTGTATGTGTATGTGTATGTGTATGTGTATGTGTATGTGTATGTGTATGTGTATGTGTATGTGTATGTGTATGTGTATGTGTATGTGTATGTGTATGTGTATGTGTATGTGTATGTGTATGTGTATGTGTATGTGTATGTGTATGTGTATGTGTATGTGTATGTGTATGTGTATGTGTATGTGTATGTGTATGTGTATGTGTATGTGTATGTGTATGTGTATGTGTATGTGTATGTGTATGTGTATGTGTATGTGTATGTGTATGTGTATGTGTATGTGTATGTGTATGTGTATGTGTATGTGTATGTGTATGTGTATGTGTATGTGTATGTGTATGTGTATGTGTATGTGTATGTGTATGTGTATGTGTATGTGTATGTGTATGTGTATGTGTATGTGTATGTGTATGTGTATGTGTATGTGTATGTGTATGTGTATGTGTATGTGTATGTGTATGTGTATGCGTATGTATATGTATATATATATATATATATATATATATATATATATATATATATATATATATATATATATATATATATGTATATATATATATATATATATATATGGTAAGGTTGCTCAAGTCGTACCCCATAAGGGAAAAAGCGTATAAAATCTAGGATTTATCTAATAAATAAAAATAAAATGTGTTGTTCACTACCTGCACTAATATTGTAGTTATTTTTTATAAAGAAAATAAAAAATCTATATTCTTTCAAGTAAAATAAACTAAATCTGTAAAAAGTTACATCGGTACGACTAAAGAAACCGGTGTCCTAAGTCGTATCACCTATAGCCTAAGTCGTACCTATGGATTAAATTAAGCAACAAATGTAGGAAAATTTATTTTTTATTAATCAGTTTATTAGATACATAATCAAACATCACATATATATATTTTTTGTTCTTTTATCAACTTCAGCGCATAAATCGTGAGCACATCATTTTCATTTCTAGCAATTTGTCATGCTTCCTCTCGATCTACTCCACAAATAAAACAAAATCAATAACTTTTCTTCTTTTTAAATTTTAATACCATTCCTTTTAATTAATTAATTCTTCTGAATTTATATTTAATAAGAAACATAATTTTATCAATAATTATCTTGCAATATTAACTTCCAAACATATGCAGAAAATAATAAAAAAATTGAAAAAAACTAACTTGATGCGAAGATTTATAACAAACGACTTTTATAGCAGAAAATGACACTTAAAACATTTGGTTGACTCAGATATATATTTCTTTTTGGTTGTATGCGCGGTTGTCTGCGCAGTTCGTTCAGAACTCGAGTGGTACGATTTAAGCACTGGTACGACTTGACCAACCTTACCCTATATATTGTAACATTGCAATATTTTTACCTTCATTTTAACCATGGATACAATGGAAAATATAGTGTACAAAGAAAAATAATATAACCAAACATGCATCTTAAGGGGTTAGGCTAGCCCAAAGGCGGAAAAAATAGGCAAAATTTGTGAATTTTTTCGAGCAATACTATACAATAAATCATAATTTGGAAAAAAAAAGTACTTTATTGTATGTATATTGAGAAATGCCGTTAAATTTTTTAACGAGCCCTCAGGAACAAAATTGCGGTTTTCCAGCATTTTCCTAGTGACGCCTCTTTTGCCTCATTTGCGGCCGGAGCAATATCCCCTGGATTCTTAAAATTAAAATCATGAAATAAACAAATTTCGATTTTATATTCAAACAGCTAGAGAAGTACCTAGGATTTTTTTTCTTTTATTGATTTTCGCAAAAATGGCGTGCTTTTAAAAAAACTGTCGAAAATCGCTAAGAAATCGCCCAAAAACTGCTAATAACAATTGAACCATGCAACATAAAAATAATCTTACGTACTTCCACGAAGAAAGTAGTTTTGAATATACAGTTAAATTTTCAATTAAATTAGTAAATATTTGTCCGAGTAATTGGTCCGGCCAATTTGAAAAATGTTATTTTACAGCTGTAGCGTTATTGCGCTCGGGCTATATTCGAAATTCAGGCTCTGTTATAGTTTTCCAGGGCATAAAACGTTGGCATATTATATTCAAGATTATAAAGAATAGATTAAACAAAACATTTTTTGCTAATCTTGAAATCTCTAGGGTAGCCTAACCCTTAAGTGTGTACCTAGTCAGTGAGAACATAAAAAACTCGCACGCTGTGGCTCTTATAACTCCAAGAGTATTTCGCATTGCACTTTAGAATTTTCATAGGATGTTCTCCATGCCCTAAACTTTTCAAGAAACCAATAAGGTACCCTTAACTCTTGCCGGGATGGGAAAGGAAACATGGGATACTTTTGAATAAAGGTATCATAGAGACATAGTCTGATAATTTAAGCTGCCGAATTAGAATTAATATAAACATTATCGAATGAGTTGTCACTAAATCAAATTGGTTTACTCATCAATGTGGCACCCAAATGTGTTATGACAACTACCTAACTATTTTCACAATAATAAAATAAAATATAACTATATATATTAACCTGTTAATCGGGGAATTCTCTTGTTAACTACGCAGCATACAACGGGCGTGAACTCTTTCACTAGGACGTGTCAATACGTCACGCCCGACGACGTAACTTTTTTTTTTTAAATAAATGAAAAGACTATGAAGTATAGGTATATATTTTCGTTTGTTGTTCGAAATATTTACGCGACCGTTCCAGGGCGCAACATATATTTCAACCATATCGGGTACGAGTAGAACGTATTCATATGTCCTACCCGTACCCGATATGGTTTACATTTGACGTATTTATACGTCCTCCTCGGTTAACAGGTTCATTGAAAAAGGTAAATTTACTGAGATTTTAAAGGCATTTAAAAAAATAAAATGTGTTCAACAGCAATTTTTAAATAAATAATATTATATTTTATATTTGATTGTAAATTAATTTTGATTTGAATTTTTTTTGTTGGATATAATTTCCTTTTTGCAGTACTTTTATTATTTCTTGCTTCTTCTGAAATCCGTTTACATTCTTTATAATGTTTGGTGTTAATTAATAAATTAATAAGTTATAATTTATGGTAATAGCATGTATCGGCTTCGTCAAGCCAGCCCTGACACATATTGTTTATATTAAAAATAATTTTGTTTATTAACCTTCGTTTAAGAAAATTCAAATGTTTAATCTTTTCAAATTATTTAGTCAAAATTTGTAAACATAAAAATGCTATACTTATTAATAATTTTGAAGGTTTTTGAAGACTGCCTAAACGATTTTTAGAACTAAACGTTTTTTCAATAATTAATAATTCATTTTTGTATGTAATACTTTCATTTTCACGATTTAATTGTGCCTTACAATCGATACATTTAAATTTACCAATGCATTTAAAAGCGAAATAAGCAGCAAAATATAACACGATATAACATGATTCTAAATTATGTTTTTCTACTTGATGAGCAGGAAGACTTAATGGTTGCTCGGGGCAATCTGGAACTTGAATATTATTTATTAGAATTTCATTATTATTTTCGCATGGTTCTTTATTTAATAGTTCACTAGAAGCAATCAATTCTAAGTTTTCGTCTATATATACTATTTGAAGATTCTGGGGGTTTCATCAAATAAGTTATTGCAAAAACACGCAGACTTGTTCTAAGGTTTTAACGGTTGGATTAAAATTAAAGCCGCCTCATTGGCGTATCATTGCAAATGTATTTTCGGGAAAGTCCTGATTCAATTTTGCTGTTGCTATAAACTGTTGGTTATTTTATTTCAGTTCCGAATTCGATAACATTTAAATTAAATTTATAGATAATTTTAGTCCTGTAAAACAATCAGGTTGGCGTGAACAACGTGGATTTAATTTCTGTATTTAATTCATCATATCATATCCCTCGTTTAAAATATTTATCATATTCGTAGATATCTCTGAAATTGCGCATTTATTGAGATTTTTATAAAAGAGGGTGTGACTGTTTAGTGAATCAAATAATAAGATAAAATCAGCCGTGTAAACACCGGTATCACTTTAAAGTTCATTTGTGCCGATACCTGTTCTAATAGAAGCAACTACACTTTGGCTAAAAATTTGTAAAGCTAATTTACATTTCATTTTTGAAAGTTATTTGGATTTATATGACCTTCCGTTAATTTACAGTTCGATCGCGCTAGTTGACTACATTTATCAATATTATAAGTTTGTAGTACGTCTGTTAACGATACTTTATTGCCATATAAAATAAAATTACAATTTAACCAATTATTTCGAACACTTTCGAATAGATGTGGTACATCGTCTATGACATATATTTGTTGATTATTAACTGTAAAATAAGGCTTGTTTACGTTAACATTTAAATTATCAAGAACGCTTCTATTATTCGACCCTTGATCGTAAACAATTGTTTTAGGAGTTAAACCGGAATTTATCAAATTTTCAATACACATTACAATTAATTTTGTTAATTCAGTATTCTTAATACTGCTAGCAGATATGATATATGCAACAGGGAGTTTCCACTTGGAATACAAACCACGAACCATAAATATAAGGCGCTTCCACCATGTTTAAAATTTCGACCAAGTGGTCTTCAAAACCTTCATCATATCAAATTTTTTATTATAGTTCAAACATTTTTTTAATGCCGTTTCATCAAATGCAACAACGCAACATTTTTCCGTATCAGACATTTATGATGCCTTAAGTCCTATTTGTTGAAAAAGGGCTGGACTAAAACCAGATTTAAATTTTGACTTTGCTATCCACGACTTTATTGTTGAAATAGCCGGAAGTATTATACCAACACTTATAAAAATTTTATAAGCTGAAGGTGATTTGGAATAAAAACATAGGGAAAATTCTTTTTCCGTTTTGAACCACAGTTTTTTAGCGCGATGACACATTTGCATTTGTACCAATACCCTAGAGTATTCTGATTTAATATTAAAGTTATTGATATCGGAAAGAATATCAAATTTTGATATTCTTTCTTTCCAAATTTTTTTAGCTCTACTTAACAATGATCGTTTATTTTTATTTAAAAGTTGAACACGCTTTAATTTTTTAAGAAGTGATTGCTCTTGCGGAGTTTCAGTATCAGAAAATTATTTTTTCGGCAAGCAGTTTAACTAATTGTTGGCTGACTTTCCGGTGTTGAAGGCAAATTAATTTCATCTTAATACGAATTACTGAATTCAAGTTTAGGAGACACAACTTTAAATTTTGATGGTGATAATGGGATTAAATTAGAATTACTCTCTAACACTTGTACCGGTACAGCATTGACACATAATTTATTTTGCAATGAATTAACAAATGAATCGGAATTAAAATGATCCGCACAAATTAGTTAGCAAAAGGCATATCGATAAGTAATGGATTTCCTAAAAATAAATAATTGTTTAATTAAATTATTTTAAACATGTAATTGTTTAGACATTATCTTACGAAATAGTATTGCATAAATATTAGTATAGAAAACTTATTACCACTTCTTGCGGCCCATAATTCAAACTTTATTTTATTTTTGACTGGAAATTTAAAAAAGGATAATTTGGGATGTTCAATTCCCGATATTTTACAATTAAAATAAACACACTTCTGCCCAGAAATCTTATTTTAATTTTAAATAAATTTGGAATTTGGAAAAATATAACAAAAAGAACACCCGCTAAATATATATAGAATTATATATAAATGAAACAATAAGTAAAAATACGCGAACTATTTAATACAAGCTCAGATTTTTTATCGAGATAAAACGGAAACTGTCGAATGTGTATGGTTTTAGCTTCTATGTGTACAGCGTTTGCCATCTCTAGTGCGGGAATGGAATTATAGTAGCCCTCTCAGGTGCGGGAATGGCACTACAATATTAAGCGCTCTATAGCTTATGCATTACGTTATACGTCTGTGTATACTTGTCTGTGTCAGTACTCACAAAATACGTCAAATTTTAATTTGTTGCTAATATTTAAATATTTTGAAAACGCGCCAATAAATTTCATATTTCAGTTGTTGCAGAATTTAAATAATTGCATAAAATTTGATAAAAAAATTTATTATAAAATCTATATACTTAATGTTTACAATGTACTCTACTAAATCATGAATGAAACTGTTTTAGTCGGCAACACATGTGTATTTGTTTATTCTCATTTTTGCCGACGCAAAGTTAATGATTCATTAGTATATGTGGTAGGATCGATATTGTGCAATTGCATTTTACAAATATATTGTTTTATAGAAGCGACGAATCTTTTTGAAAAAGTAATATATATGTAAAGAAAGCATCGACACTTGTATCCGTGTGATCGTTTTCTAAATTTCGAATCTGCCGCGTTACCGACGGATTGACCGACTGTGGATACCGCATAAAGGCGTCTTACCACATGTGTGAAAAGCGGGATTGAAAATTAATGAATAGTTCAATACTGCATTAATCATTTTGTCAAAAAAAGGTCCTGGTGATCCATACAGCCGCTCCTTGGAGAAGACTTTTTAAAAAAGTCTTTCGTGGTGATAGCCTGAATTCAAAAATCTCAATTGGGTTTTGTTACTCTTAAGTAATACCGGTCAACGATCGTTTGTTTAAAACATATATGTATTTAAAAAAATGGCAGCCTTGCCCTAAAAATCAGTCTTTGATCGGCTGTGAAAAATCTGACAAATCAGATGTATGGCATTTGAAAAATTGCTGTCACCGGCTTTGAAAACATATTACTAAGATAATCGCTTCTAAAGTTTTAAGTGTCATACACAAGTGTTACTTACATAGAATCTTTTCAATGTCGAATATCTTCGTCAATTTTTATCGGATTAACTTGAAATGTTGTGTAACAAACGCGCGTCTTAAGAGAACGTGCACGCGTTTGGCTCCCTCTTAACTATATGCGTGTAGCGATGTTTCTTCTATACTCACCTGGTGGCTGGTTTTAGGTGGAATCTTCTAATACACTTAGATATGTCCAGACTAGGATTAGCTCGTGAAAGAATTAAATTGGTACAAATAATAAATAAGAATTTAATTCAAAACAATAAAAATATAACAAATACGACAACAAAAATGAATTTACAAACGATACTGAATAAAAGCTTACGTTACTTACTGACAAAATAATACTCGCTAATCGCAATCTGAACTGAGACCCCGATGTCAAGCGACATCGCGGTTTTATACTCAATTTTGACCTAAATTCAAATGGCCGATACTGCAAACAAATCCCGACCTAGCAACATTTCGTTAAATGCGGAATGTACAATTTTTTTGCAACTGTTGCTAGATATGACGTAGCTAGTTGCATTTGCTAATCGTGAATTACCTAGCTCAACAAAACTGAACTAGGTACGCAACTAGCTTGATTTGTTACAGTTGAAATAATAATTTTGAATTCATATATTTGCAATCGGAGAAATAAAAAAAATCGGTTTTTTAAAGTTTGAAACTGGCATAAATATTATTACAGATATCACATTTAACAATGTCGAATCAATACCTAAATCGTAGCCTTTTATCGTGGTCCAATTACCAATTTTACATTTTATTACATTCTCATTATTAGGAATTATAATCACATATCCGGGTTTGTAGGAGGTGGTGATTGATGTGAGATAGCGCCGCGTAGTGGCACAATAATTTCCTATGCTATCCATTGATCTTTCTTACTGATTCGCTATATTTCTCGTATATTTATTAAATTTATTTCATAAATTATCCAGAAATTTATCTACTTTAAATATAAGAAAAGGAAATACTAATTGTAGTGTTGTTAATTGTGTAAATAAATATAATAATATTATATGAACAATTAGTTTCTACAAATTTTCTCCTGGTAATGATATTGGGCTTATGCCTGATATTATAAAGAATAGAATAAACGTTAACTAGATACTATGGAACTAAATTTACTTACAAAGTTAATAAGATTTTGCGTATTATAAAAGAATCTTACAAATAAATTAACTATTCGGAGATTTACCGGCTATATTAGTCATCTATTCATCAAAAGATGACTGACAGCAGAAAAATTTATAAAATTTAGCATCCTTATTTTATGTTACAATTAATTTAATGACAAACAAAAATGGATAAAAAATGAGAAATTGGAAAAATTACACAGACAGATAAAGCAAATTTATTAGAAATATTTAGCGATTACATTCATGTTATTGAAAATAATTAAATTCAATACGGTGTTAAACCGAAGTTTTTTTTTCTTTTTCTTAAAGAGCATTATAAAATGTGAATTAAGGTAAAGTAAAGTGGATGAGTTTAACATTGTCTATTGCTAATTTCAAAAGATTAGATTTATTTGCAATTATGGATTCGTATAATGCATTTGGTCAAAGGTCTTGGTGAGTGGGCACCTCGAAGCCGTGGTGCACGTCTCCGAATTTACACGTTGTTCTGTTCACCTGAAGACTAAAATACACCATGTTACTCTGTGTTGCCACAAAACAACTCACTTTGGATTTCACACGGAATCCACATACTTTCAGTCGGCCAACGGGCAACATAGGGAATTAGGAAGACAATACAATTCATTTCAATCGAATAACTGGTCAACAGACCAAATCACAAATGCCTGCTCAGGGCAAAAAATCACATATACTTGCTCAGGCCCAAAAAAACAATTCTACATTGATCGATCTGACCTGTCCAGGCCCAAACCAGATAACAATCCGGCTATCTACAGCTACATTGGTCGACACTCCGTTCGACCTGATCTGCCCAGGCCCAAACCAGATAACAATCCGGCTATCTACAGCTACATTGATCGACACTGCGGTCGACCTGACCTGTCCAGGCCCAAACCAGATAACAATCCGGCTATCTACAACTACATTGATTGACACACAGTCGATCTGACCTACCCAGGCCCAAACGACATAACAATCCGGCTATCTACAATTACATTGAGCGTCACACAGACAATCAGACCTACCCAGGCCCAAACCAGATTAACAATCCGGCTCTCTATTAGGAATAGACGGATAAGTAGATAGAGAGAATGCATCGACAGCAATGTACAACCCTAAATCCGTGTACCAGGATTTAAGTCCTAACGGAGAAGTAAACATATTTAATGCGTCGACAGCAATGTACAATCCCAAACGTCCTGTGATTTCAGAAAAAATAAGCTGATTTCGACAGCAATATACAATCGAAAACTTATTTATAATTACGGGAATGATAAGGAAACACGCAAAGAATAACAATGATTTGCTTCATTTATCATAATTTACTGGAACACAATAATATTATTAACCAGTGACAGCCCTAGCGGGCGGTCCAGGGGGCACGTGTCACCCCAAATTTTCCTGTTTGTCCCTGGTTGCCCCCCCGAGATTTTTAATATCAATCTAAAAACGTAAAAACTACAAGTACTGGTGCTTGTCACCACGCTTGATTTTATGTTGCTGCAACATATATAGTTGAATATGCAACATTTACTCTTATGGTTTTATACTGATTGTAGAGTAATGTAATAAATAATGAATATTGTATAATTATAAGCCCAGCTGGGTGTTTCGCAAGTGTGGCCACGCAACGCACTTGTAGTGACTTGTTAATATTGTTCTACGCCTACCCTTGCGCGTTCGAAGTTCAGAAAAAGCAAGCTCAAACATGTTTGAAACATTTCTGTACTTATACAAATGGTTAAAATCTTAATACTCATTCGTTATTTTGTAGTCGAAGATTAAAGTTAAAGAGCAAATATGAAGCGAACGACAAATATTAAGAGTTATTTTTAATCAAAATCTAATACAAAAAAATTATAAACTGATACAACATCCCTGCCTTCGACTAGTATCGGCTCATCAAGCAGACATTTAGAGAATATATGTAAAACAAATGAAAGTGAGATATCCTGTAACTTAAGTGCTTAGTGATGAAAGTGATAGTGAAAATAAAACTAGTGAGGCCACCTACAGTGAGACCTGAACCAAAACAAACAAAAATTACTGTCTCTGGACCTAGCGACCTGTCACAAACCCCTGAAGAAGGAGCACGTCAGCCGATATTATCGCAAAATCCAAAAGTGAAGCAAAGTGAAAGTATGAGAAGTTTTAAATCAACGTGGTTTCAAAATCTAACGTGGTTGGAGCAGAGGCGTAACTAAGCTTTGGCATTTGGGCGCAACATTCCAAGGGCGCCAGAATCTTTTAAGGTATATTGTAAATAATTCGCAATGTTTTCTAAAATACAAATAAAAAGATTATAATTTGTTTCAAAAATTTTATCTATTAAATAAATATTATTTCGCCGAATGTTTTATAGGTATTTGATTAGTATATATCGCCACACACTATAAGGACGTATCGTATGACAACATGTATGTATAGTCTACAATGTGCGATATAATAAATGGCGATTATAATTTTTTTTTTAATTTTTTCTATGAAGACTATTTTGAAAACTGCCTCACTGTCTGTTCATTTGGAGTGACTAAATGACTATCTGCTATCATACCCAAATATAGAAAAAACTTTAAGATTATTTCTTACAATGCCAAGTTTTTCGCAAATTGAAAATAACCAAAAATTATTTAAGATCTACATCAGGACAAAAACGTACTTCTCTCAATTGAACTATAGTTAACAAAAACCATTCGTGATCGAAATTATCGTTAGCGGCGCTAGTAGCGTTAATAAAAATGCCTGGCGTAATGACCATTTTTTTCATTTTCTTTTTTTTTATTTTTCTTTATACAAATATTATTTAATATTAAATAATATGGAAACACATGATTGGTTTTATCAGAGCTCCTACTCACAAAAGGGAGTGTATATCTGTGTATGAGTGTATATTGCGTTGTGTGCTTAAAACATTGTGTTATTGTCTGTTACATTTTGATTTACATTATATTCGTGTTAGGATTGTGTTTTATGGGAAAAGGGGGAACAAAAACCCATTTGAATGCATGGCATTTTAAATAAAACTTATAAACTAACTTAACTAATTTAAAATTTTAACAATACTGATGATTCTATGGACATTAAATTTATGCGAAATGTTCTGTATCTGTGGTTGATTCTATTGTTGTATAGTGATGCGTGTTGTGTGTTGCATTGTTGTTGTGTGTGTCTGTGTTATGTGTTCGGCTCATGGAGGCTTTCCGAAAATATGGGTAGTGTCTGGAAGGGGAGCTTATGCTTTAATCTATGTGTAGTGTTGTCGTGTCTTAATTTTGTGATGTGTTTTGTGAGTGTGTTCGAGTTTAACTGTGTTTTATAAAAAATGTGTGATATTTGTTTTATGTATTGTGTTATGTAGGGTATGTTTGCGATTTCGTGTAGGTCTGTTTGTCGTGTGTATCGTCCAGAGCTGGTGGCCAGTCTTAAGCATTTATTCTGGAGACGTTGCAATGGGATTAGTGCGGTTGCCGAAGCTTTACACCAAACTGGGGCTGCGTATGTTAGTATGGGGCGAATGATTGCGGTGTACATGAGGATTTTATTTTTTATAGAAAGGGAACTGTTTTGAACTAGGAGAGGATAGAGATTTCGGATTACGTGTTGGGCTTTTTTAATTGTGTGTGATATGTGTGGGCCATGTCTTAGTGTTCGGTATAAGTGTGTGCCTAGGTATTTAACCGTGTGTGTGGGCGTTATTTTTTGTTTATGTATTTGTAGTGGTGTGATTACTTTGTTTAGTGTGAATTTGCGTGAAAAGACGATGGTTTCGGTTTTTGTATCGTTGATTTTAATTTTCCACTTCTCCCAGTAGCGTTGTAGTACACTGTAAAAAATTGATGTAATTTTACTATGCTTTTCTCTGTAATTATTACAGTAATTATCAGAAATATTACGAATTTATGTAAATTTACTAATATTCTGTAAATAATTTACAATATTACATAAATTAATGTAATATCACATTTATGCAGTAAAATATGCATAAAAGTAATTTTCTTGTGTAAATTTGGTATATTTATGTGGTAAAAATACATAAAATTATGTAAAATTACATTTAATTATTGTTTATTATGTAAAATTACATAAAATTTGTATTAACTAATTTTGTTACTTATTTTTAACCGAAATTTACTTTGCTTGCTGTAAATTTGCTATAATTATTTGATAAATTTACATACAATACAGTAAAATTACTATTAAATGGGATTTATTAGGTAATTTTACACAACAATTTGTATTTTTGTTTTGTTACATCTTTGAATGTAATTATTATAAAGTAAATTGGCAATGGTTATGTAATAAAATTGCCTAAAGTAATGTAAAATTATTATATTTCATGATAAATATGTGATATTACACTATATTATACATTTTATTTTGTTTCATATACACATGTGTATGTTACAATGTAGGTATTTCACCACTGTATTCCTTAACAATACTGATACTGGTTGCGTTCAATGGGCCTCAGTATTTTATTTTAGTGATTATTTTGCGAAATATTGAACTTGTTCGTTGGACATTTGTAAAGGGATTGGATGCTCTACATACATCATAAGATTATTATTAACACATTGAACGCACCCAATATGTATTAGTAATCTCTAGCACACAATCGCTCAACATATTGCATAACATTTTAACAGTTTATTGCAATTGTAGTGACCAGCAAGTTCGAGTCATCCGTTTATATAATTTTGTGAATTGAAAGTTAATATTTAAAAAGAAACTACTTTTTAAGGTAAGCATAATACTTATTATTTTGTGTTAATCGTAGTATGATTTGTGAATAGCTTTGTAAATAACTGTAGATCATGGTAACTAATTCATAATGACACTGACAAATCTTTCAATTATTCTTAACTAAACGATCATGTACTTGCTTGCGTATAATTAATTTATTAAATAATATTAAAATGCGTATATGCGTTGCATTGCATATCTCTATCAATTACATTGAGCTAAAAATGACCTTAATTTTACATTAAAACAAGGTAAAATTACATATTTATTTAATATTGCGCAAGCGTTGATTATACTTGAAAACTATTTGCAGTCAACAGTATCGTAGCCCCCAGGACAATCACCTGATTTTGCAATCCTCGAAGATTGAGGTCCTGCTGCTCTAGTTGCTCTCCTGGCTTAGAAAAATAAAATAATTTCTAAATTTTGTAGTTTCATTCATACTATGTTACCGTTAAAGTGCAACATGTGTACCGTAAATTTTAAAACTTTAAAACAATATAATTATCATTTGCACTTACACAGAAATATCTCAAAAGGTCAATTTCATTGTCTTTTTCCTAATTGCTTTCAAAAATATATAAATTTTAAAATGCATCTTTTTAGGAAACACAAAAATAATAATAAAGTGAATGCAGTAAAGTGTAAAATACAGAATTGTACACAAGAAATGCTTTCTAAAAATATTGTCAGCCACATACGTAATCATTTCAAGACAAGTAATGAAATTTTATGCCCTTTTGATAACTGCGCAAAAAATGCATTTACTACTATAACACAGTTCCAAACACATTTTTATCGAAAACATCATTGTAAGGTTAAAATTGATAATCAAAATGAACTTACGTTTCAAAACTACAGTAAAATAACGTACGATTTGGATAATATTTCTGATTGTAGAAATTCTACTGATTTATTAGAAGTAGAAACTAAAGCTTTGATGATCAGTACAGCAAGACTCTGGGCTCATTGTATTTGAAACTTCAAGCCAAACATTTTGTAACAGATTCTGTATTACAGACTGTAATTGAAGGACTGAGAGATTTAAATATACTAGCAATTGATAAATTTTATTCCTTTATTAAAGAAAATTATGGTGACATAGCTTTTAATTCAGTTTCACAATTATATGACAATAATTTTTTTCAAAAGGCACACAATTCGGCAACTGGTTTTTTACGAACCAGTTATATGAGGAAAGAATATTATAAACGGAAATTGAATTTTGTTCGTCCCGCATGTATAACTTTAGGAAGAAATGAGAAACATCAATTGTGCACATATTTTTATATACCGATATTGGACACACTTAAATGTTTGTTAAATAATGAACACATTAAACATTTATTGACAGTTGATTCGAGAAGATTAATTAATTCAAATATAAATTATTTTGAAGATATAACAGATGGCGAAGTTTATAAAAATAATAACTTACCAATGAAATGAACAATAAAACGGTTTTTCGAATAATTTTATTTCAGGATGCGTTTGAAATTTGCAACCCATTAGGGTCATCTAAAAAGAAACACAAAATGCTAGGAATTTATATGACTATTGGTAACCTTCCTGCATACTGTAGATCTCAAGTTGACCAGATTCAATTAGTTGCACTTTGTAACGAAAACCATGTAACATATTTTGGATTTTCCGCAATTTTTGACGTAATATTAAATGATATTAAAGTATTAGAAGAAAAAGGGTTACATGTTAGATCAGAAACAATATTTGGTACGATAGTTGCTGTCACCGGAGACAATCTCGGCAGCCATCAGATCGGAGGATTTTTCGGAAATTTTAGTACAAGTAAATATTTTTGTAGATACTGTTATATAACACGAGAAGAATTACAAGCAGGAAATATTTCTATTAAAATATTAAGAACAGCCGAAACATATGAAAATGACGTATTGGAATTCAAAAATAATTCTGTTAATAAAGGAGTAAATGAGTCGTCATGTTTAAATAAAGTACATCATTTCCACGTCTGTAATCCAGGTCTTCCACCTTGTATTGCACATGATCTTTACGAAGGAATTGTTCCATACGATTTACTGTATATTCTACAAAATTTAGTAGACAAGGAATATTTTACATTTAATTATTTAAACGCGAGGATACAAAATATTCGATTTGAGAATGAATTATATTATAACAAATTGCCTGTAATTAAAAGAGGTAAAAAAATTGTACTAGTGAAAATATGAGACTGTTACAGATTATACCTTTTGCAATTTACGATACAATTTTGGAATGTAATGACCCGGTCTGGCAAATGCTTCTTACTTTAAGAGAAATGTGTAGTATTTTATTATCAGTTAAGATTTCAATTGGACAAGTAGCAAAACTACGTTCACTAATACACGAATATATGGATTGCAGAAAAATAAATTTTGCAAAATATAATTTAAGACCAAAACATCATTACATAATGCACTACCCAGAGCTAATTCTAAAATTTGGCCCTCTTCGTCACCTATGGACGTTACGATATGAAAGTAAACATCGATACTTTAAAAACATTGTCAAACATTCGCAAAATTTCAAAAACGTTTCATCAATGCTATGCGAAAAGCATCAATTGCTTCAAGCATTATTATTATCAGAAAGAATATTTTACAGTAACACAATTATTTCTGACAGTGCCGTTGAGTTCAACGAAAATAATTATTCTAAAGATATAAATAATGTTATACAAACACATTGTAATTTTAGTAACCCAAAATTTATAAGTGATAATGCTGTTATCAAAGGCACAAAGTATAAAAGAAATAATTTTGTTTGTTGCAATAAAACAGAATTTGGTACATTCGTATTGTGCAAAATTTTATATATTTTAATTAATAAGGATTATTCTGATGCATTTATTTTGGGAGAAAGATATGAAATTGGTCTGAACTCCGAAATTGGACTAAACGAGATTTATAATCATGATAAATTTAACTACATTTGTAATAACATCTATAAGTTAAACAGTTACGAACTAGTGTTACATTATAAAACAAAAATTTCAAATTTATTTTCTTTCAAACAAGCCCCTTTCGATTTTTTATAAAGTACTTAGTAGGCATGTCTTTAAGTATACACCGTAGATGTTCTCTATTTTGTAATAATTCATGACATGTTTCAGAAAATGTCGAAGTTATTGTTCAAAGTTTGGAACTATACTAGAGTGAAAAAAACATTTTTGGTTATGGAAGAATCCCATGATATTTATGAAAAACTAATAACAGAAGGTTCGCATGAAATAAATTATCTGATATATAAACACTAAATTATCATTATTACGATGCAGCATCAGCTAAACTTGAAATTGATAGAACATACTTAGTTCTCGAATCGGACGGCACATCCGTTGACTGCAGCGAGGTTGTCTTGTTAGTAAAAAGTGAAACGCTAATTTTATTGGCGAAAGATGAAAAGTGGATACCTAAAAATTTGGAAACTAACTCAGACAGTACTGAGTCAATATTATCAAGATCGTCTTCGTCGTTGGGTCTACAAGACATGCCGTTGTATACAGATGACTCCGAAACAACGTCTGATTCTCCTTCATCAATATGTTCAAATGAAAATACATGGTATCAGATGAATATACCATGGGAACAATTTTCCACAAATACTTTAAAAGAGTGTGAAAACGGGCTTATAAGTAAACAAACATTCACAGACATTGTTCACGTTGTGGTTCGGCAAATGAGAGAAATTAGCACATATCTTACTTCCAATTCCATCAAAATAATATCAAAACGAATATGCGATAAATATCCCGCATTTAAAGATATGGACGACGATGGTATTGTCATTGGTATAGGAACGCACACCCTATTTTCAAAAATTCAAGATCGAAATAATTATCTGAATAGACCTCACAAAACAAACTCATTAATAAGTTCTTTAAAAATTCCACCAAAAAAACTGAAAACCATGTCAAATTCAAGAGCCGGATGTGTAAACTGGCAACCAAACACAGAAAATTCTCCAGAAGATCTTCAAGAAATGAAAAATAAATTAAAGGAAGGATCATGGGAAACTGAAGAATGTATGTATGCATTATTAAACAATACTCTACCGCTACAGAGATTGTATTTAAATAATCCGATGCCACCTACTTTAATTGATATTCAAAATGATTGGCCCATTTTATTAGAGCAAAATGTAATAAAGTCGCACTATGAGAAAATAATGGGTCATGATGTAAAATTATTGACTGAAACTCTCACTAGTAAAGCAAAAAAAATTATATTATTTCTAAAATCAAAAGGAGTAAATGTTGTTTTTGAACATGATACCGATGATGCCATATGTCTCAAAACAATTACTTATATTGCTAAATATTTTAACGAGGATATAAATAATTTCATTAAGAAATTTGAGGTGTGTATGCACATTAGTATAAGCGTTATACTTTAACTTATATATTTACCGTTATTTTTTAGCTAGGAACACCGCTAAGTGACATTACAGCCGAAATTGCAGCGCCATCCATTGCCATGATAAAAGGTAATTTAATATATCTTTGCAAATATAATAATTTTTTAATTTTTCTGTCCGTTAGCCAATAGTGGAATATTATTTATATTTATTTTTTACAGATTCGAATTCCAACAACATGATTTATTACACCATATTGAAAATAAAATCATAAACAAAGGAACTAACAACTTCTTAGATGCCCTGCAGACTACTTTCGCACTATATTTTAATTTAAATATGGAGTATCAAAAACAGTTTTGCTGTGTTATGGAAGTCTTCCAGAGGTATTTATTAAAGATTTACCCAGAAACAGGAAGTCGATCCAAAAAAGTTTACCTAAATAAAGTAGTTGCCTTTATGAATAAACTTCAAAAATTCAAAGTGCCTAACGAATATTTGAATTTAATTTCTCTTTTTATATTATTATTTATTTTCTGATTTTTACTTCTCTTTCTATATTATTATTAATTTTGTCTTTGTTATATATCGTTCTAAATCATTATAGATTTTGTGTTTTTTACTTTTATAAATAAAAAGTTTAATCAAATATTTAAATATGTTTTTATTTTATTCCAGTATTACAAACATAAATTCGCAATGAAATAATATTTCAAACAAATTGTAAAGTTACATTATGGAATGTAATACCATGTGTATTTTTATATTTCTAGCTTTAATTTTTACGGTTATAAAAGAAAAATAAACATTTTAATATGTATTTTTACCTTTCTAGATCTTAATTTTACGGTTACAAATGTAATAATATACATTATAATAAGTATTGTTACATTTCCAATTGCAAATTTTACAACTTGTAAATGTAAAAATTACATTTCAAACTTTACATTGTAAAACATAATTTTACATATCAAAATTTAATTTTACATTTTAGAAATGTATTTTTAATATCAATAGTATTTAAATTACAATTTTATATGGAAATTTAAGTTTTGTTGTGTAAAAGTTTACACAACAAATATGTAAATATTTACATTTTTCTCAGCAGTAAATCAGTAAAATTACATGCTAATGGGAATTTTCCGAATGAAATATTCGGTATGTAAATTTACATTTATATGTATGTTTACTACAATTATTATTGGTCACAAATTAGCCAACAATTTTTGTTGTAAATTTACACAATTTTTTTTTACAGTGTATGTCTATGTGTATTTGTAGTTGTTTGTTGGCCACCTGCGCACTGAATGAGTGCGCGTAGATGGCCGTGTCGTCTGCGTACAGAGCCGTATTCGTGTTTTGGAAAGTGGGGAAATCGCTTAGGTAGAGGTTAAATAATTTGGGTCCAAGGACGCTGCCTTGGGGGATTCCTGCCATTAGGGGTTTGGAGGTTGAGAGAGAGTTGTTTATTTTGGTTTGGAAGGATCTTTTGGTTAGATATGAGTGGATAAGTTTTATTAGGATTGGTGGAAAATGGTTATTGATTAATTTGGCCATGAGCCCTGCTACCCAAAGCTTATCGAAAGCTTTTTCGATGTCTAGCAGGGCCATGACCGTAACTTTACTTTGGTTAAATTGGGTTGCGATATCGGTTGCGATCCTGCATACTTGCTGTACAGTATTGTGCCTAGCCCTAAATCCAAATTGGATGTCGGGGGTAATTTTTCGTCCTGTATCGATATCGTCTACCCGGGATAGGATGACCTTTTCCGTCAATTTGGAGAGGGTGTTAAGGAGGCTAATTGGTCTATAATTGCCGGGGTGATGAGGATCTTTGTTTGGCTTGAGGATAGGGTGGATTATGGCATTCTTCCAAGCAGCGGGGAAATGGTGAAGCTTTATGATGGAATTTATGATGTACGTTAATTGTACGATGGATTTTCAGGATAGGTTTTTTAAGATGAGGTTTTCTATGCGGTCTGGTCCGGGAGCTTTGCGACTGGGCAGGGTGCGGATTATTTTGGTTAGTTCTCTAGGGTTTGTGAGAAGTTTTGCGAGGATTGTGTGTGTTGTTTGGTGTGTTGTGCTTAAAAATTGTTGTGTCTCTTGTAGGATTTACTCATGCGTTTGTGTGTGCGGTGTGTCAATTACGTGTACGTGGCGTAATGACCAATGTATTTGACAGTTGAGATAGAGGCTATGATTGGACACGCGAAAGCCAGCAAAGTGAAATATCTTTTAAAGTGAACTGATTAAAAATGTTCTTTTTTAAAAAGAATCACACTTGGAGTCAGAATCTTTTATTTTGTGTTCTTTAAAAGTGTATTTTGATGGTAACTGGTATTTAAAATTTATTTGTGAGTTATCCGAAGAATTTACTTCGTAAGATTTGATAGATATTTTGTTCCTTCGATATTTATGAAAAAATGACAGCTGGCCATTAATGGAACAAACAGCTGATTGATACATTAATGCCCGGCGTAATGACCAATTTTTTTAGTACATTAGTTTCACCGCCAGAGAGCGAGTTGTTAATTTCGATCACGAATACATTTTGATAGCATCATTGAAAATTTGCTAATACTAAGGCAAGGAATGTTAAATTTAATGAAAAGTTATGATTCTACTTATAAGGCATTAATTTATTACGGTCCTGTGTTCTTAAAATTTCCCTGTAAGCAGACGGTGAACCTTAATAATAACCTTAAGATCTTACATGTTACCAAGAAAGGTCTAAAGATGAACTTATTAGAAGCCTGGAGATCAACAAAGCAAATTTTCAGAAAAAGAAATAAATGAATGAACAATTAGAACTATACACATCGCCGCTTCTACTACCGCTTTAAACCTTTCTTGGTAATTCTGACGCCCCACTTATTTGCACTGACCTTAAACACACTCATAATACTATATATATTGTACTTGTATACATATTCTGATGATGGCCTAGAAAGCCGAAATACGTATAAATATATTAAATATACATTTTGAAACTTAACAAGTGCTTAATTATTATTATATTAAATTTTTAAACCAAATTATTATTAGAAGACACATTAGTCTCTAACTGAGCGCTTGGAACATCATATAGCTGTTCCAATTCATTGACACTTTCACCAATAGAATTTAGATCATAGAAATCATTTATAACTAAACTCAGTGTAGAAGCTTTTTTGCTAGCATTCAAAATCAATGATAATTTTTCCATTAATTGAATTGTTGGCATATGAGTAATGTTTAGTACAGGTACAAAATCTATATTAACTGACGAGACATAGTTTTTATAACTAATTAATTCCAGTTCTGGAGTTATTGCTTTACAATTTATGTGGAAACCAGATACGATCTACGCCTATGGTTCGTGTGGTGCTTGTTTTCCAAAAGGGAAGCAGATGGCGTTTTTGTTAAATACTTCAATTTCCCGCGCTCCGCTGTCAACATGAGAGAGCCACCGAAATGCGAACTGAAATTCGTAACAAAATGCTACATTTACATTTATTGATATAAATTGTTTTTTTTATACGTGTACACACATCAGTGTAATTTTTGCCAATATTCTGTTACAAATAAAACCTTCGATTTTATCTGATAGTTATTTTCATCTGAAGTTCAAACAGGTTTTGGGCCCAAGCTCGCGAGTGTCAAACGTGGAATAACGTAATCTATAAATCGAAAGCGTATTTGCTCTTAACTTCAAAACAACATTTTCACGGAAACTGCATTAATCACTTCATCATAAACGCTTGCATCTCAGTGTTGCAAACAGTGCAGATTAAAGCACGAACTCGGACAAGAGAAGCACCAGATAGCAGAAAGAATGGCATCTACTAACATAGTGAATTCTACCAGGATCGAAATGTTAACGCGGAACAACTATGGCACGTGGAAAATAAAGATGGAAGCAGTACTCATAAAAAACGATGCATGGGGTTACGTCAGCGGCGATATTTCGAAGCCAAATGTCAACAAAGAAGATGCAGTACTTAGCACATCGCAGGTCGTACTCAACGCATGGGTGGCCGGAGATCGCAAAGCTAAGTCACGAGGTTGCATTACTGAAAAGTTAAATGCAACACAAAATGGAGGAAAACGGTGACGTCCGCGAGCACTTGTCAAAGTTCTTTGACACCGTGGACAAACTACAATCGATGGAAATTGAAATTAATGGCGATCTCATGACTATTATGCTACTCTACAGCTTGCCTAATAGCTTCGAAAACGTTAGAGTTGCTTTCCGATGCCGAATCATTACAAATAAAAATTGTGGAAGAAGACAACGCCAGAAAATCTCAGGAACCGAATGCTAATCATTCATCTGGTGCGATGTTCGTCAATCATCATGGCAAATCAGCATTCAGCACGCAGAGAAATGTCACAAATTTCAATCAACGTGACGGAAATCAGTCACAACGTCCAAGAACAATTGCAACTACTGCAAGAGACCAGGCCATAAAGCAGATTGTCGTGCAAAGAAGAGAAACTCAAATCAAAACACAAACTACGTTGAAGAGAAAGACGTTGGCAACATTGAAGAGAGCTATGCCGGTAACGTTGAAGAAAGTTATCCTGTTAACAAGGATGTGAACGAGATTGCGAATTTATCATCAACATTCAAGACAAATGATATCAGCAGAGAAAGATGGTGGCTAGATAGCGGGTGCACTTCTCATTTATGCAATAATGAAGAATTGTTCATAAATACAAAAAACACACAAAGTGGACTAAAACTAGCATGCGGATCTACAATTCTTGTAAAGTCCAAAGGCGACGTACAAATAAATGCTTCAGACGGTTGCGTGAGTAAAGCAATAAAACTCGAAGACACCTTGCTTGTTCCAGATTTAAATATAAACTTGATGTCTGTCGCTAAAATCGTAGATAAAAAACATGAAGTATTGTTTACCAAAGATCATGCTATTATCAGAAATTTGAAAGGCAAAATCAAATTGATGGCTGATCGTGAAGACGATTTATTCTTTTTGAGAAGATGAACTCAAGAAGCCTGTGCCCTCGCAGACAACAGTCGCAGCGATGCAGATATCTGGCACGAGCGTCTTGGACACATCAACTACAAGGGTTTATTAATGATGGAAAACAATCAAACAGTGAACGGAATGAAATTCAAGAAAGGGGAAAAAACCAAACAGATGTAAAATTTGCGTACTAGGAAAAATGACCAATACTCCATTTCCAACCCATACTAAGAACGATCCAGGAATTATAGATGTGGTCCATACCGACATTTGTGGCCCAATGAGGACAATCCAAAAACGGTTCTCGATACTTCATCACCTTCATAGACGAGAACAGTCGTTGGTGTGAAATCTACTTTATACGGAACAAGGGCGAAGTATTTGCAAAGTTTTCTGGATACAAGAAATTTGCCGAAACTCAAACTGGTCGAAAAATAAAAGCTCATCTGGGATTCGTCGCAGATTAACCGTGCCATATACCCCTCAGCAAAACGGGATCGCTGAGAGAAAGAATCGCACCGTGGTTGAAGATGCATGATGATCCAGTCAGGACTCCCACCATCCTTTTGGGCAGAAGCAATAGCAACCGCAAATCACATAAGAAATGGATGTCCAACCGAAGTCCTGAACCGTGAAACGCCCTTCGAAAAATGAATACGCTCAAAATCTAACATATAACATTTAAAAACTTTTGCAGAGCATACATGCTATCCAAAGATCCTAACAAAGGAAAATTCGATACCAGAGGAATCGAAGAAAATTTCGACGGATATTCCGGGATCTCCAAAGCCTACCGCATTTGGATCCCTGAAGAACGCAAAATCCGAGTGTCGATAGATGTCAAATTCTTCGACGAATATTATTCCAATGAGACAATCGAGATGGAACCTCCGAAATCAATCCACATCCAGCTGAAGAAACTATTGAGACAATTTCAATCACGAAGAAAGGCCTGGGAAGACCTCTAATTATTCAGACCGAAAAACCAGGTAGATCTTCCAAACAATACAGTTTAATAGAAGAGAATCGCACTGAGGCATCCGACGAGCCTCTATTCTGCTCTTCGACCATTCCAAACAGTGAAACAACAGAAGATACATCTGATGGCTCAGATGATGAGGATCAGCAAGAAACAAATATTGCCATGCTCGCTTCGGAGATACCATTTTCGGAGGCTGTATCCGGTCCAGATGTTGAAGAATGGAAAGAAGCCATTCTGTCGGAAATCATGTCTCTAATTGCCAACGATACTTGGGACGTTGTAAACAAACCGTCGGACGCCAAGATCATCGGAAGCCGAACTATACTGCAAAACAAATATACAGCAAATGGAAACATAGAACGCAGGAAAGCACGAATAGTAGCAAGAGGATTCGTTCAACGCCCCGGAATCAATTTTTATGACACCTTTGCACCAGTGGCTAGACTCAATTCGCTTAGAATACTAACAGCACTTTCGGCAGAATCAAACATGAAAATATATCAGCTAGACATTACAACAGCATATCTCAACGGAGATTAAAAGCCCGATTCTCAATATATCATCTCATATCATATCACCTAGGTGATAAAATTATATCATATCACTTGTCAACTGTAAATGCTATTCTCAACAAGAAAGTGATATGAGATTTGTGAGTGAGAAATTATTGTGGGAATATATGCGTGTAGTCATTGACCAAATGCACCCTACGCCTATGTTTAGTTGGTGTAGTGCCTAGTGAGAGGGCGGATAAGTAGTGTACAAGAAAAACGTGTCGGTCCTAAAGTGTGTGCGGAAAAGGTTTAATCAAAACAATTCTATTTAACGTATTATCAAAGTGGTGCGTGCTGTGAGAGTTTCATCAGGTTATGGGCCCATTACCCGTTCCACTGCGCTAATACAAGTTGAACAGAATTAAACTTTTCACGGGATTTTTATATGTTTGAGTATTGTGAACAAATATGGCGACGAATATAGAAAACACCCAAAAGGCTACCGTGTTGCGGTTGAACGACCACAACTACGTCAACTGGAAGGTAACAATGCGCTGGGTCCTGACGAGGGACAAAACATGGACGACTGTGACATCACCGAAACCTGAACCAGAGACATTAGACTGGGTAAATAAAAACGAGGCGGCCATGACGCGACTCATGCTGTCGGTGGAAGAAGATCAACTCGTTCATATACGTCACCTGGAGGTTGCTGCCGACGTGTGGACAACGTTGCAGAACCTGTACGAGCGGTCGACAAGAACAAGTAAATCCTTCTTGCGGCGCCAGATGTGGGCAATGCGGTACACATCTGGAACATTGCAACAACACATCACGGCAATGAAAGACATGGCCAGCAGAGTGCGAGCTGCTGGAGTTCGCGTGGATCTCGACGAGGAGATTTCGGCGCTGTTCCTCTCGCTACCAGCAAGTTATGATAATGTAATTTCAGGGTTGGAAAGCAGAGACGAAGATACACTCACGATGGAGCTCGTTGTGGGTAAACTACTGGACGAGTATACGCGACGTGTGGAAAGTCGTGTCAGCGAAGGCAACGACGACGCCATGTTCGTCAAACCGTGGCGAAAACCGGGCCAGACGCTCCAGGGTCAAGAAAAGGACAACAACTATGGCGGAAGCAGCGGTCACACAGATAGGCACTCAACCAGCAGCAAGTTTTCCCAGGCGGAAAAGAAATGCTACTACTGCAACAAGAAGGGGCATTTCAAAGCCGAGTGCCGCAAACGCCAGAAGGATCTGGTCAATAGCGACAGGAAGCAAAATGAGGCAGCGGGCAAAGCTGCGAGCAATAGCAAACGCGGCCAAGGTGGCGACCATTCATTCGGCACTACGGAGAGGGCGACCTTCGTGTCGGCAATCAACACGAACAACGAGTGGCTCGTTGATTTGGGATGTACCAGTCACATGACGTCTAATCGCAATCTGTTCAGCAAGCTAGCGACAACGAACCGGGTGGTTCAGCTCGCTGGTCGGGGTCATAGCATTCCAGTATCGGGGATGGGCTTGGTTCGATTTCGATGTAACACACCAGACGGAATCGAATTCAACGCGTGTTTAAAGGACGTACTCTACGTGCCTGAACTCGGGAGTAGCCTCATATCCGTGAGTAAACTCCTCAGCAAGGACTGCAAGGTAGTTTTCAAAGGGAAGAATTGCAAGATCTTGCGCGGTGGAGAGATATATCTGCACGCAAAGGAACGCAACGGTCTGTATGTACTCGAATGGCTAGGTAAAGCTGTCCAGACATCAGAAAAAGGTGGACGTGAGTACACGAGTATCGAGCACTCAAACCACGCTACCATCGACGATTGGCATCGTCGTTTCGGACACCGGGAGTTAGCGGCCATCCAGCTCCTGCATCGTGACAATCTCGTACAAGGAATGGACTTGACCACAGGTGAAAAACCAAGTAAGGAGTGCGAGGTGTGCATCATTGGTAAGTTAACCAAGAAACCTCACCCCGCAAGCACATCACGAGCAAAACAGCCATTGGATTTGGTACATACTGACGTGGCCGGACCAATGCAAACTGCAACACCGAGCGGGAATCGGTGGGTACTCACGCTAATAGATGATCATTCTAGGTTCACGATGATCCGTCTCATGCAGCGAAAAGACCAAGTCACAGAACATGTCATGGATTATGTATCATTGACTGAAAACCAGTTCAAACAACGAGTAAAAGTCATAAGGTCAGACAACGGACGCGAATACGTCAACAGCGAATTGACAAGCTTCTTACGCAAGAAAGGGATCGTGCATCAACCTACGGTGCCACACACGCCACAGCAGAATGGTCGTGCTGAGCGGAAGAATCGCTCGCTCAACGAAATGACCAAATTCATGCTTGTGGATGCAAAATTGCACAACCGCTTCTGGGGTGAAGCGATGTACACGGCCACCTATTTACAAAATCGGTTGCCATGCGGGTCAGTCGGCAAGACACCATACGAGTTATGGCACGGGACTGTGCCCGATGTGAGCCACCTACGTGTGTTTGGCTCAATCGTCTACTCTCATGTGGCCGACGTCAAGCGCCGCAAGCTGGACAGCAAGGCCATCAAAGGGGTACTGATCGGGTACAGCACAGTAACAAAGGGTTACCGAATCCTCGATCCAGTGACAGCAAAAGTCTGGGTAGCTGACTCCGTGCGTATAATTGAGTCACCTACACAGCTCATGCCGATAGAAGCAACAACGGCACCGACGGACACTTCGGTAGTTGATGGGGATGAAATCTCTGATGATTTTGAAGTGGAGATTGCTTCGGATGAACAGCAGCCTGCCACACCAACTACAGCTACACAACTCGAACCGATCCAGCAACGTCGTGGTCGTGGACGGCCACGCAAGGAGAAAAACGTTTCGAACCCTGTCTCAGCAGAACAATCGCAGCCAGTAGAAGAGGGAGAGACAGAAGGGGGAGACGAGGCACTGCCGGCAACACGTGCATGAAAACGTCATAATAAAGGTCAGCCGCCGGTACGCTATTGTATGCTCACCGAAGAGCAAAGCAGCACAGATCCAAAATCTTGGAAAGACATGCGTCAGCTGCCCAAACGCGAGCAGCAGAAGTGGTACAAAGCCGCGCAGGAGGAGATGAAGTCCCTCGCAAAACACGCCGTATTCGAGCTAACTAATCTACCTACCGGCATGCGCGCAATTACGGCTAAATGGGTTTTTAAAACAAAAAGCAACGAGCACGGTGAGGTGGATACTTACAAGGCTCGGTTGGTAGCGAGAGGTTTCTGTCAAAGGTACGGAGTCGAATATGATGAAACGTTCGCTCCAGTTGTACGACACGAAACTGTACGTATACTAATCGCGTATGCAGCTGCCAAGAGACAACACATGCGACATCTTGATGTAAAGAGCGCGTATCTGAACGGAGAGCTCGACGAGGAGCTCTACCTTGAGCAACCAGAAGGTTTCAAGATACGTGGTTCCGAAGAAAAGGTATTTCGTCTACACAAGAGCCTGTACGGTCTAAAACAGGCAGCGAGAGCATGGAATGGAACCGTAACAGACATCCTTGCAAGGATGGGACTCCGCCAAAGTAGGGCAGATCCGTGCCTATTCAGCAGAATAGAAAGCGATGGTACTAGCATCCATGTACTGCTTTATGTGGATGATATGCTCGTGGTAGGTCACAGTGCCCAGGCCACGCAGCAGATCGGGAAGGAGCTTAACAAGTTCTTCGAAATTAAGGATCTTGGAGCGGCACGGCATTATCTTGGGTTGCAGATAGACCGTAATCAAGTAGGCGAAGTTTTTGTACACCAGCGTGCTAAAATTGATGCACTCATTTTTGATTGTGGGTTACAAGATGCGAAACCAATTATCACTCCAATGGAGACGGGTTTCCTAAGTAACGACGCACCGAGCCCGGCGCTGCAACATGACCACTATAGGAAAGTTCTTGGTTCATTGTTGTATCTGGCCAATCTCACGAGGCCAGACATTGCCCTGGCAGTGGGGATACTCTGTCGACGAGTTCAGGCTCCGACGGAGGCAGATTGGAAGGCAGCCAAGAGAGTAGTGGTGTACTTACACACCACCATTGACCTGGGCCTTCACTATAAGAGCGGTCATGACCTGACGCTCTCCGGATATGTAGACGCCGACTGGGCAGGTGATCGGTATGATCGGAAATCAACAAGTGGTTTCTTTTTCCGACTCGGTCCATCCGTAATCACCTGGTCTTCGCGAAAGCAGACGACTGTTGCACTAAGCTCTACGGAAGCCGAATATATAGCAATGTCACACGCTTGTCGTGAGGTGCAATGGCTTCAACAACTGTTGCAAGATTTGAGGATCAACTCAAAGGATCCCGTCAACATTTACGAGGACAACCAGGGATGCATCAAAATGATGCATTCTGAACGGTGCGGAAGTCGCACCAAACATACTGATGTTGCCCACCATTTCGTAAAGACTCTGCTAGAATGCAACGAAATCAAAGTTGTCTACTGTCCCACCAAAAATATGTTCGCGGACATATTAACAAAGCCGTTATCACGCGATCTGTTCCGTGATCAACGCAGAGCCCTAGGACTGATTGGAAACTGGTAAATGACACAACGAGAAGGGGTGTGGGAATATATGCGTGTAGTCATTGACCAAATGCACCCTACGCCTATGTTTAGTTGGTGTAGTGCCTAGTGAGAGGGCGGATAAGTAGTGTACAAGAAAAACGTGTCGGTCCTAAAGTGTGTGCGGAAAAGGTTTAATCAAAACAGTTCTATTTAACGTATTATCAAAGTGGTGCGTTCTGTGAGAGTTTCATCAATTATGATATTATATTTGATGTAAGTTGGCATATTTAAGTTATGTCAGATTAAATATTCATTTGTTTTAGTTTCGAAATGCCTCCCACAAGAAAAATTTATGTTTCTAACGAACAAAAAATAAAATTAATATCCATTATTCAACTAAATTCAAGTTTAAATAGTGGCATCTTTGTTAATCATAATGATAAGGCAATAACATGGGAAGCATTATCTTCAATTTTAAATGCAAAAAACTTAAGTGCTATAAGAATCTATTAACAAACAATTAGTAACCTGTATTGCAGTGTTATTTATAATATAATTTTAAATATTACCTTCATTTCAACATTCAAAGCCCATATTTTAGCAGGACTATGTATATGTTCACTAACACTTTCTATTAATAATCTTGCCAATATTTTACCAAGCCTAAATAATTTTATAAACCGCGTTTCACTAAACTAAAAAGCATCAAATCTTGGCCGAATAAATGTAGGAACTTCATGTTCCATTTGCTCCAATAATAAAATTTGGACATATTCCTCCATTATTAAAGGTACAACAATCCTGAATTTATTCAACCAATGAAATTTATCGTAAAACCACAAATAAATGCTTGCTTGAGCTTCCCACCACTTCTCACTTGTTATCGCCGTCAAAATATCAAGTGAAAATAAGCGAGTGATATGTATCACGATATATCACTTTTTTGTAGTTGAGAATAACTTTAAGTGATACGAGTGATAATCGGTGATAAATTTCACTATGTATATACGTCGATACCGGCAGACAGACATTTGTACTAATTTATGTCGACGACATACTCATCACATCAGTGGATGATCACTAGGCCAAGAATATTAAAGATGGATTGTCGAAAAGGTTTGTCGTGCGAGATCTGGGACTCGCTAAATACTGTTTAGGTATAGAAATTCGCCAAAGCAGGGAGAGAATGTGCCTATCTCAAAGTGGTTACATATCCGAAGTTTTGAAAAGATTTGGGATGGAGAATTTCAAGCCAGCATCAACTCATATTGCCATCGGAAATAAATTAAACGAAAAACTGGAACATGGAGACAATGAAACAAAGTATCCTTATCGTGAATTAATTGGGGCACTAATGTACCTTGCCATGGGCACACGTCCAGATTCCGTCAGCTCCCTGAGCCACTTTAACACTTGTCACGGGAAATAACACTGGATTGCTGCGAAAAGGGCCTTAAGATACCTCAAAGGAACCATAGACAAGAGTTTACAGTTCCAGCGGACACGAGAACAACTAACTGGTTATGTTGACGCCGATAGGGCTAGTTGCGTCGTAGACAGACGCTCCTATATAGGGTATGCCTTTATACTCGCCGGGGAAACCGTCTCCTGGGAATCAAGAGAACAACGTACCGTGGCCCTATCCTCGACAGAGGCCAAATACATGGCCTTCACTGAGGCCGCAAAAGAAGCCATCCATCTTATTGGCTTTCTAACCGAACTGGGAATTAACCATTTTTCAGAAATTACTATCTACAATGATAACCAAGGAGCAGGAAGTCTCGCCATGAATCCGATTCATCACTCGAGATCCAAGCACATAGATATAAGGTATCATTTCATTCGAGAGATATTGAAAAGCAAATCCATGAAGCTAGAATATCTTCTGACTGAAGAAATGTTCGCAGACGTTTTGACGAAGGGATTACCGACCGCGAAGAATGAAAAATGTACTACAGCCTTAGGAATCATCAACCTTGAATGCTGGGAACGCTAAAATTGAAGGAGATTGTTGGATACTTCAATTTCCCGCGCTCCGATGTCAACAGGAGAGAGCCACCAAAATGCGAACTGAAATTCGTAACAAAATGCTACATTCACATTTATTGATATGACTTTTTTTTTTTTTATACGTGTACAAACATCAGTGTACTTTTTGCCAATATTCTGTTAAAAATAAAACCTTCAATTTTATCTGACAGTTATTGTCATCTCAAGTTCAAACAGTTTTGAACACCAGTTGCAAAACGCTGTCAATCGGTGAGTGTAAGTGACACAGTGCAAAGTGCCGTGAAAGTGTGTGAAACTGTGTGTGTAAAAAGTGCGCGTACGGTGGAAATAATTCAACAACTCAGGGACTTCTGGAACGAACAATCAAACTTTTCAACAATTTTGTATCATAGAAAATAATCCATTATTTGATAATGCATATTCAGAATTGGTGAAGTTTTTACATTTTATGATGACATGCTCTGGTTTTATTAAAACATATAACCAATGATTTGGTCTAAATAGTGGATGTCACAAATTCTGATAAAGATTAATAATTGGTTTATTACATGCTTCTAAATTTGTGTCGTCGATTAAACAATTTCATTTCGCAACTTTGCGACACGTTTGTCGAATACAGATATTGATTTGATGGACAAATAATAAAATTTGGTGTAATTTTACATGATCTCAACTTGAATATAGATTTATGTGAAAATCTTTGTTTATTTTCTTCAATCAATATAAATTTATTACTTTTTTCAATAAAAATATATGTATTAATAGCTATGTGAATAGGTAAAGCTATTATATAGAAAGCATTGAAAATGCGATTATTTACTAAAGGTTTTTCTAAGATATAAACTAATTTGTTATTATTTAAATAAACATTAATATTTACAAAATTCAATCATTCATGAATGTCAGATAAATGAACTCCTATGGGTAGTTCACAATTAATAGGTAAACAAGTTTGGATTGTTTTTAATTCATTTGATAATAACTCAGGTGATAAAATTCTTAGATTTGAAAATAATATGGCATCAACTAAAGTTTCAGATTCGATTGCAAAGGCTTGAAGTAAATAGTTAAATGAGGCGATATTTGGAACTTAAATATATTGTTCCTTTTCAATGATATCATCGGTTTGTAAATTTTGTATTACCGTTCTTAATTTTGTCATATCCCGTATTAAAAGTTGTTCATTTCTATTTGAATTATTTATTGTATTGTTAAAGGAAATTAGTGAAGACTTAACAATTTTAATTTGTTCTTTAGCTACACGGAAAAAATTTTCGAAGCGCGGCTATTACAAATTTTAGAGTCTTCTTGTATTGTCTAATATTAAAACCAATAAGTCATGATTTTAATGTAATAATGATTCTAAAACAATAACGTAACGATTCTCTGTAACAGAAGCTTAGCGTATTCGAGTTCTATCAAATCACTATGCTTACAGTTTCCTGTGGCCCCGTTGTGAAATTATCTTCTGTTAACAATTCTATAAAATTGTAGTCTCTACAGTTACAAATTTTTGTCAGTGTAGTGACAAAAGGCTTTCTTCGTTTTTAGTAACGAGATCGCTTTTTCTGAATAATATTTTTCAACATCAAAATCCGAGGTTCCAAATAATGTTTTAGAAATTTTTCCCACTATGTTGAGTAATCCGCGTTTTTCTCTATTAGATTTGACCTCACCAATTAGCCCGATTAAGTCAGGATTTTATTTTTTATTCGTGTTAAAGATGGTTTTGTCAAGTCAAAGAAATTTTTACACAGTGGCATTGCACGGCCATGTTTTACAAGGTCGCATGTTTTTACAACTTGCTCGTAACACGGATTGATAGTTTTTAGACGATTGTAAAAATTGTTTAATTTTATATGGTTTCTTATTTCTTTTAATGATAATATTCTCTTCATTATTTAAAACTTCGAGAACAATAAAAGGATCTAACCAGTGGCTTTCTAATTTATTTTTAGCTAACTGTTTCTTTAAAAGAACTTTATCATGGACATGGATATTCTCATGATACACAGTACTGTCGAAGCGAACCTTTGAATTTTCTTTGCCAGCAATTAAATTTTTGTGGGCGCTTTTATTGCTATTCTGAGATTTTCGCGAAGTTGATCTTGATAATCTTGGAAGTTATCATTTCTAGATTCGGCATTGTTAATATTTGTATAGGGTAAACTACCCTCGCGTCCGAATACTAATTCGAAAGGTGCAAATTGTGTACTTGCATGAACCGATGTATTATATTCCAATTTAATTGATCTTTGTCCATAAAAATTCTTCGATATTCAATTAATGTATGGTGAGAATGCTCCAGACAACCACTGCTGTCTGGATGATAGGGAGTAGTTTTGAAATTTTTGTTTTTAGCAATTTGCATGTTTAAGAAAATATTTTACACATAAAATTAGTTCCCTGATCGGTAAGAATCAACTCAGGCGTTCCAAATTGACAAATCATATGATCAACAAAACTTTTGCGACAGTTTCGGCTGTTCGATTTTTTATTGGTACTGCTAATGAGTACTTGGTTAAATCATCTTGCCTAGTAAAAATATATTGATTATCCGTGGATGATTTTGATATTGGGAAGTGGTTGTGATAATCATAAGAATTTGGTGATTGCGCGTTTTATTTCTTTGAAATTCAGGGTAATTTTTTATGTATGCTTCTATTTCATTTTTCATATAGAGCCAGGCATATTGTTTCCGAAGACGTTTGTACATTCGTTTTGATCCGATATGACCACCGTCTGCTGTATTATGATTATCATAAAATAATTTTTCTTTTTCCTCCTCTCTGAGGGTATTTAATTCATGAAATATTAACTTCATATCCGTATCCTCAAAAATAATTTTTTTAGAGGTTTAATCTCTTTCCAATTCAAATTATCGATTCCAGAACCGAGTTTTGGAATATGTAATTCAGAAATATCTTGCATGTTGCAAAATAATTTTAAAGGTTTAATTGCGTAGGTAAATGATTCTAATGTTGACTGTTGAAAATGCTTATCTTTTGTTATCAAGAATAAAAAGTTAAAGTCATCAAGTTTAATGCTAAAAATCTCATAGTCAGGGTTGACTTTAAGAATTTTTTATATCTTTTGTTTGATATCCTGATATCGTCTGACAGTCTCTAGAGCTAAACCAGGTTGCATTTTTGCAGCGCGAGAAATACATTGAATAAGGGTAGATCCTTTAAGGCTATCAACAATTTTAAGGTCTTCTGTTTTTGTTTCAACTTTATACATTTTACTCAAGGCATCCGCATTAATATTTATTTTACTCGCTTTATGTACGAGGATCGTTCAATAAGTCCTTAGAAAATCCAAGAGACGGTGCTCATAGTATCGAAAATGAATTATTCCCAGTAAGCAACACTCCTAACTATTCATCTGTTAGAGTTTTAGCTGTATCCATCACGTAATTTCATTTTTGTTCTCGATTGAAGTAAAAAACTTTCATTTGATTATAACAATGGATAAAAGTGAGTTTCGAGCGGTGAGTAATCACTTGTATTTAAAGCGCTTAACGCCAAAAGAAACCAAAGCTGAGTTGAATGAAGTTCATGGCACATCTGCTCTTGTGTTTGCAACTGTTTACAGTTGGGCGAATGAGTTTAAACGTGGCCGTACATCCACAAAAGATGTACATCGTTCCGGACGCCCGGTGGAAGTGGCTACCCCCGAAATGATGGACAAAATCCACGATATGGTTTTAAGTGATCGACGAATCAAAGTGCGCGAAATAGTTGAGGCCACTGGCATATCGCAAGGCACAGTCGCTTCAATTTTGCACGAAAAATTGGGTGTGAAAAATATCTTGGCAGTGGAGAATAAACGCAATCATGAAGTCGGCTCTGAGGCCGTTATGGCGCATTTCCGTCTCAATCCTGAAATTTTTCTGCGTCGATACATAACTGTGGATGAAACATGGATAAATTACTAAACTCCAGAGACAAAAGAACAGTCAAAACAGTGGATTTTTGATGGTGAACGGGCTCCGAAGAAGGCGAAGACGGTGAAATCGGTCGGCAAGGTTATGGCCACGGTCTTTTGGGATGCACGCGGAATCATCTACATCGATTACTTGGAAAAGGGAATAACGATAACAGGAGAGTTATTGGACCGGCTGAGCGAAGAAATCAAGGAAAAACGGCCCCATTTGTAACGCAAAAAGGTCGTCTATCATCAAGACAATGCACGGGTGCACACCTGCGCAGTTGCGATGGCCAAAATTATGGAATTACAGTTCCAATTAATACAACATCCACCGTATACCCCAGATTCGGCCCCCAGTGACTTTTTCTTATTTCCAAACTTGAAAAAATGGCTTGGCGAACAAAGATTTACGTCTAACGAGGTCACCGCCCAAATAAATGCATATTTTGAAGAGCTTCCGAAATCCTACTTTTTGGACGGTTTAAAAAATTTGGAAAAATGCTTAGAAAAATTTATAGAGCTGAAAGGAGATTATGTTGAAAAATAAAAAAAAATCTACCCAAAAAAAATGTTTTTTTCTACTATTTTCTAAGGACTTATTGAACGACCCTCGTACTATCTCATAGTCAAATGGAAATTTAATTTGTCCATTTTGGATTATATTTAAAGAATTGCTAACGATAGCACTTTTTATATGCTTCGCGTTTGTTACTAGATAGTGGTTATCAGTATTTTATGAACTAACGTTTACTGCGATAACTGTCTCACTTCTAGGAGTAAGTATTATGGGATTGGATGTCTTGGAGCTAATTAGACAAACTGCGGAATATATTTCTAAGGTTTGCTGAGCTAAGTATATATTGGCATTGTTTTAACCATGATATGGTTTACCAAGAATTCCGTTCTTCGCGATAGGAAGAAGATGGAACCAATTGAAATTCAGTAGGTTCTGAATCATCGTCTAAGATAATAGAAATTTATCCAAGAGTAGTTATTGGATTTTCATTTATGCCGGACAAAAACCTTATTCGCTTAGGATCATATATCAAATTTTCATTTATGTTAGTTACTTAAAAGTATTATTTTTACTTCGGAAGCCGTATCTACTAATTATTCGAAAATGTTATTATCGGAAGCTTTGCTTTGGATGGTTAAGTGATCGTTATTTAACTCTCTAATTTGATGTTTTTACAATTTTCAGGTTTTTAATAGAGTTTTCTGAAACTTAAGAGTCTGTTATTCGATTTTGCGATGTGTACTGGTTTTTATTTTCAAAATGAGGCTTAAAGTTGTTGCGTTCATTTGCTCGTTTTCTTTTATAACATTCCTCAATGGAATGACCTAGAATTTTGCAATATCGATATATTGACACATTCTTTTCATTTCTTTAGAAATCGATGGATAATTGTTTACTGGAGCACCATATCAGGTACGATTCTGATTAAAATAATTAGTTTTTTTGGAATTATCATAATGAAATTTATTAGCCGGATTTAAATAATAATTTTTGATTTTGATCCGATTTTAATATTCTTTCTTCTTAAAGGGCTTTTGAGGTACAATCCTCTAAAGTTTCATATGTTCGAGATTTTACAAAAATGTTAAGAGGGTACCGAAAACCTTCGGTATATTGAGGTAAGGTTTGTTCTTTTAAAATCTGACGGACAGTTGCACATTGCGCGTCTGTTTTGTTTTTACACAAAATATCTAACATTTGGTGATACTTATTTTTTAATCGTAATGTGTAGTTGGTTACAGATTCATTATGTCCTTGTACACGTTTGTTAAATTCGAGTTCGCTCAAAGTTCTTTGACTACGAATTCCATCATTTAAGATATTTTTTAATTCAGTACAAGTATTTATTTCTCGAAATTTAATTTAACTGAAGGCTTTACCTTTTAATTTTGTGAGGATTCCCTTAGTTACAATGGGAAGTATTTCTGGAGAAACATTATTAATAACGAATTTACAAGCTCTTTCAAAAATTGAAGGTTCGTCAAAACTTTCACTTTCTAGAAAGGGTATGACTTTTAGACCTGTGTCTAACCCTAATTGATTGGTCATATTTATATTTATTGGAATATTATGTCATTTATGACGACTAAATCGTGAATTCATAGATTAGGATGATTTACAAGTTATTACCTACTATATAATTGATATTTGCTATGCCTATAGTCCTATATATAGGACGATCATTTAAATTACTTCCCTTCTCAACGATATTTATATGAAGTATTGCCATGTGTTTGTATCTATCACTAAGCGTATAGGTTATAATATACATCCAGAATTTTACAACTCTTGTGGTCCTGAGGTGAAATAATTTCAATTCTACATCTGTCAAAATGGCAGAGTATGGTATACGTTTTGCAAGGTCAGTTTTATAGTAATAAATATTTAAATTTTAATGTTAGTTTTACTTTTGTTTATAGTGTATAGTACAACTTTTAATATTAGCATGAAAATATGAGGTTTTCTTTTTGACAGACATTCATACGTGTCTGCAAATTTTGCCGTTCTACATATAGGACGTTCGGAATAACTTCTATTGTCCTATCGTGCAAATTTTTGTTTAGTGGTTTTTCATTGGAGCAAGTTATGGCGATGATAGAAGATGATGAAGAGCTTCATTATTCCTCAGCAAATCTTATTATGCTCCCGCCTGAAAATGCCTGTGGAAATATCACGGACGAAGACTCTGGCGATGAAAATAAAGGAACACCAGATAATTTACTACCATCACTGTTACGGGCTCCTGCTGAGATTGACTTGACCAATAACATAGATAAAGAAGATGAAATATTCGACCTTGAGGACAATATTCCATTGGCTCAGCTACGTAAGCAATGGACCGGGATGAGCACTGATTGTTGCACTAAAACTAAAACAGTTATGTGGCAGCTTGCTCAAATTATGTAGGTGCTGAACCCACTCATAATGTATCACGGTATTCTAGAAAAGAAAGGAAACGTGTCATTGTGCGGCAACCGAATTTGATAAATTTCTATAACAAAAATATGGGTGGCGTAGATCGTTCAGATGAAAATATAGCGCTTTATAGAACTTCAATAAGAGGAAAAAAATGGTATTTTCCATTAGTAGCAGTTACATAAGACAAATAAGGGCACATTAGATCATTTAACTTTCCGACGACAAATAGCAATATCTCTTTTAGAAGTAAATAAAAGAACCCACACCACATTTGCAAAGGGGCGCCTTTCAATTAATGAAAATGGTATTGATCATTTTGTTATATCCCAAGAAAAACAAACTAAATGTCGCTTATGCCATACAAAAACTACAACTCGTTGTCAAAAATGTGATATTGGCTTACATGTCAAATGTTTTGTGAATTACCATCATCAATAGAATTATGATTGTACATTATAATTAAAATATATTGTATTTATATAACACTATTACATAACTTAACACCATACTTGATTTTCCTAACGTCCTACATATAGGTACCCCCTAAAGTCTCATTTAGTGATTCAAATTTGAAAGAAAAACTTCATAATTGTTCTTACTAGTGTATAAAGATTTATTTTAATCAACTAATCAATCATATATCTCATTTTTAAAATTCAGGCATATCTGGGTTAATATGAGGTTGTAGAATAAGAGACTTTGGGAAAGAACACACATAAGCACTTTATAATACTCACAAATACTAAAATCACTTGCATGATTTTGAATGTCGATTATCTGGTAAGATCTTCGTTTTTGCTACCTGTACTATTGCTGCTTGGCTTTGGCTGCTTGACTATGGCTGCTTGGCTTTGGCTGCTTGGCTATGCCTGCTTGGCTTATGACAAACTACAATTTTATTACGTTAAAAACTCAAAAAAAAGAACAATAAAATTAATATATAAAATTTAAAGTGTAAGAATGCTAATGTATTTAAAATAATATTTTAAATAAAAACAAACCTCGAAGCTATCAAGTAATAGACAGAATAAATTTTGCTTGCTAGAAATTCTTAGGAGTATTTTGACTCTGAGATTTACTAATGAAGTAAATTAATTTTACGTTTATGAAGCGGAGTCTTTAATATATAAATGTTAAAACGAAGTTTTTTTTTTGAAAGTGTATTATAAAACGTAAATAAAGATAAAGTAAAGTGGTTGAGTGTATATTGCCAATTTCAAAGTATTACATTTATTTGCAATTATGGATTCGTTTATTGTATTTGGGACAAAGGTCTTGGTGAGTGGGCGCCTTGAAGCTGTGATACACGTCTTCGGATGTACACGTTGCCTGTTCACCTGAATACTAAAATACACCATGGTACTCTGTGTTGCCACAAAAAAACTCGCTTTGAATTTCACACAGGATCCACAAATGTTTATTCGCCCAATGAGCAGCATAGGGAATTAGGAAGATAAAAAAATTCGATTCAATCGAATAACTGGTCAACAGACCAAAATCACAAATACCTAGTCAGGCCCAAAATTCACATATGCCTGCTCAGGCCCATACACACATTTCTACATTGATCGATCTGACCTGCCCAGGCCCAAGCCGGATAACAATCCGACTATCTACAGCTACATTGATCGACACACAGTCGATTTGACCCACCCAGGCCCAAGCCAGATAAACAATCTGGCTGTCTACTAGGAATTGACGGAGAAGTACACAGACAGAATGCATCGACAGCAATGTACAAACCCAAACCCCTGTGATTTCAGAAAAGATAAGCTGATACCGACAGCAATGTACAATCGACAATTTATTATTAATTGCAGGAATGATAAGGATACACGCACATTTCATTTCGTTTTCAATATTCTTTATTTGTTCTAATTTGTTTTTTACATTACTAATTAAATACTAATGTGTGGACAACATGGTTGGTTTTGTCAGAGCTCCTACTGACAAGGGGAGTGTATATTTGTGTATGTGTGTTATTGTGATATAAATTTTTGTTTTAAATTGTGAGTTGGGATTGTATTTTGTGAGAAAGTAGGTACCAGAAAACCAAATATATTAATTGAAAACAATATTTTTGTTTGATATGAATAAATTAGAAACTTGATTGGTTTCACATGTATTTATTATTACGACGTACGTTTCGACCTTACGGTCATCATCAGGTTATAACAAAATATATTACTAACAAGGAAACATCCTGAGGTGTGTCTCACCAATTTTTATGAAATTTTAGTATGTTGTAGTATGTGAGAAAATAATCGATAAGTGTTTTTTTATTACTTTATTATATTACTTTATTATTTACTTATAAATATATTTATTGGCTGAGAAGTTAAAAATATGATTTGCAATGATATAGGGTTTGTGACCGTTGGCATGGTAACAAGAATACATGGTTAACAGAATATCTACGTATTCACAAGATTTTCCTTAACTAAAAGACAAAACGCGTGCTTACCGGTCATGATAAATTAAGGCAGTCTACAACACTCATGTGTCAACTCCAAATATTAAATAGTACTTAATTTTTAATTGAAATGCTAATCATTCAATTCGAAAGTGTTGTAATTATTATAATATAAAACTGAAATTCTTCTACAGTATTTTTGTTAATGTTAATATTTCATTTACTAATAAAAAAGTTTTCTTTATGCTATATTATTTACGTGCAAGTGGTATTTATTTATAAATTCAAATTTATTATTATCTGAAATTATATTGGCTTAGAAAATCAGTGTCTCTAATTTATATGCAAGAGTTTTTTATCTTGGATATTATTAAAAAAAATAAAAAGAATATTTAAAAAAAAAGTGTTTAATAATTTAATTTAATTTTCATGTTCAATTTAAGAGTTAAGTTAAGATTTACATAATTACCTGTTTTTATTTAATTTAATTCATTAATTACATTTTTGCAATATTTTAAAAATATTACAAAATTAAAAATTGTTCATAAGAGTCTGCTTTCTTTTCATATAAATTAAATATTTATTTAATAATCTAAAAGATTGTTCTATAATTTAATGATTGTTTAATAAATTAAATGTATATGATAAAGAAATTAAATGTAAAAGAAATTTTGAAAAAAATTTTTATAAATTTGTTTAATTTTAATTAACTTTTTATATTAGAGATGTTTGTTTGAACTTAATTTTGAATGTATTAATATATTTGTAAATATATTTTAAATATATTATTTTTCGTAAATACGCTCGAAATAAACTTTTTTCGTGAATATTTTGAAATGTATTAATCGTAATCACTCTGAAATTTATATTTTATCTTAACAGGGATCGAAATAATAAAATATAATAATGAAGTTAAATCCCATAAATGTCATCAATTTATTACTTGCTACATTTCAAACGTTGAATATACAATAAAGTACTATAAATCATAAAGAAATTGCATTAGCTGATAAGATCGGAACAATTTTAAAAGATTCAATTAAAGAATTTAATGATGTTGAAATGATAACAGAAAATTCATTAGATCTAAAAGAACCATATAAAGATGTTGATGCACAAATAGTAGAAGACGAAATTCTGCATACCATACCTGACTCTCCTTATTCACTTTCAAATGAGAGCACAAAAGATGAAGAAGATTTATCATATGATTATAAATTAAAGGCTGTAGAATACTGGAAGAGTGGAAAAAAGAAAAATTTAAGTTTGGAAAATGTAAAACATAGATTCAAAAAAGTGAATTCCCTAACCCAGTTGCGACGTTGGGCTCACACTTTAAATAGCGGTGGTACATATAGAGAAAAAATTGTTGGAATATGCAAGTTTACACTTGAAAATTTTAAAACAGCTATTGATGCCGGATACGTTGTCCATGACCTGGATTTACGTAAATGGGCATTACAAGCTCAGAAATAAATAGGCTCTGAAGATTTTAGATTTCAAGCTTCAAATAATTGGCTATTTCGTTTTAAAAAAGATCATAGAATAGTATCAAGAAAAATTAACAAATTTATTACTAGAAAAACATTGGAAAATGCTGATGAATTAGAAAGACAGGCAAATTAATTTGTTACTGATGTCAAAGAATGTGTAGCAGAAATTGGAGTACAGGACATGTACAATTCTGATCAAAATGGATTTCAGTAGAGATGCATTCCGGCAGAACATTATCTGTTGAAGGAAAAAAGCAGATACAATGTGTTGTGCAGTCTGTTTCATCGACAACTCATAGTTATACGATACAACCATTAATATCAGGTGATGGAAAGCATCTTTCACCCCTTTCTGTGATTTTAAAAGAGCAAAGTGGTCAGTTTGGACCAATTGTAAAAGCTAATTTATTCAGACCTGAAAATGTGTATGTAAGAGCATCAAAATCTGGAAAATTTACTTCAGGTATTAATGTAGGAATATTTATCTAATTAAATTGTACATATGAAATAGCTAAATAAGTCATATTTAATATCAGATCACTTTAAATATTGGCTGGAGAATATATATTTTCCGAACATGGGACAAAATAGTATAATATTACTTGATTCATGGAGTGGTCACTGTACCAAAATTGTAGAAACTGCAACGCCAGCAAATAAAATTATAAATATAAAAAAGATTCCAAGTGGAACAACCGGAAAAATTCAACCTCTTGATGTATTTGGTTTCCGTGTTAGGAAAAACTTTGTTCGGAATTTTTCAGATAATGTTATACTTATGAACTACGATATGAACTTGTATATGAGGAATAATATTATAAAGCTGCAATCATTAGTACATAATCAATTTTCATCACCAAGATACACAAACCTTTGGAAATATTCCTGGTATAAAAGCGGTTATAGTAATGAAAAACCTGAACATTTTAATAATCCCGTAGATTTTAGTTTTGGAGATACTTCCAAAACACATTACGAAATCGAAGGTTGCAGAAATGTTGCTATAATTCGTTGTGCTTGGTGTAAAAATTACTTTTGTTTCAAACATTTTTTCGAAGATTACTATTATTGTTCTAAATTTGAAGAATAAAAGAAAAATTATAAAAATAATTCTATACAAAGATTGCTTATATTTGCTTATATTTTTAATATTATAGTAATTTTAGGGGTAAATTCTTATAAACATTTTGATCTTATAGTCAGTTCTCATATAAAACCCTTAAAAAAAATTTGTATTAATGGTTGAATCTTCTAAAACAAGAGATTTTAGCCCTTTTTTTCGTCCAAAACGTGACACTTCGTTATAAATACTGATTATTCTATAAAAAATCGTTATTTCTTTAAACAATTAAAATTATATAAATTTTGGCATTTATTTATATTTTTACTTTCTTATACGACTATTTTTGGAATGACGTCTGTGTGTGTGTGTGTGTGTGTGTGTGTGTGTGTGTGTGTGTGTGTGTGTGTGTGTGTGTGTGTGTGTGTGTGTGTGTGTGTGTGTGTGTGTGTGTGTGTGTGTGTGTGTGTGTGTGTGTGTGTGTGTGTGTGTGTGTGTGTGTGTGTGTGTGTGTGTGTGTGTGTGTGTGTGTGTGTGTGTGTGTGTGTGTGTGTGTGTGTGTGTGTGTGTGTGTGTGTGTGTGTGTGTGTGTGTGTGTGTGTGTGTGTGTGTGTGTGTGTGTGTGTGTGTGTGTGTGTGTGTGTGTGTGTGTGTGTGTGTGTGTGTGTGTGTGTGTGTGTGTGTGTGTGTGTGTGTGTGTGTGTGTGTGTGTGTGTGTGTGTGTGTGTGTGTGTGTGTGTGTGTGTGTGTGTGTGTGTGTGTGTGTGTGTGTGTGTGTGTGTGTGTGTGTGTGTGTGTGTGTGTGTGTGTGTGTGTGTGTGTGTGTGTGTGTGTGTGTGTGTGTGTGTGTGTGTGTGTGTGTGTGTGTGTGTGTGTGTGTGTGTGTGTGTGTGTGTGTGTGTGTGTGTGTGTGTGTGTGTGTGTGTGTGTGTGTGTGTGTGTGTGTGTGTGTGTGTGTGTGTGTGTGTGTGTGTGTGTGTGTGTGTGTGTGTGTGTGTGTGTGTGTGTGTGTGTGTGTGTGTGTGTGTGTGTGTGTGTGTGTGTGTGTGTGTGTGTGTGTGTGTGTGTGTGTGTGTGTGTGTGTGTGTGTGTGTGTGTGTGTGTGTGTGTGTGTGTGTGTGTGTGTGTGTGTGTGTGTGTGTGTGTGTGTGTGTGTGTGTGTGTGTGTGTGTGTGTGTGTGTGTGTGTGTGTGTGTGTGTGTGTGTGTGTGTGTGTGTGTGTGTGTGTGTGTGTGTGTGTGTGTGTGTGTGTGTGTGTGTGTGTGTGTGTGTGTGCGTGTGTGCGTGTGTGCGTGTGTGCGTGTGTGCGTGTGTGCGTGTGTGTGTGTGTGTGTGTGTGTGTGTGTGTGTGTGTGTGTGTGTGCGTGCGTGTGTGTGCGTGTGTGTGTGTGTTTGTATATGCCTGGGGTGCGCACCTATTTGTGAAAAATATATTCAAAAGTGCCTGTTTACTCTAGTCATTTTTGGCAGTTTCTGCAATTACTCAAGAATGGTTACAGTTACAGAAAAATTTTATGAACTAAAATTCATATTTAGCACAACTTTTGTTTGAATTTTTTTTTCGAAGAAGTGTCCTTGTTTCAAAATAAATTTCTGAATTTTATATATATATTTACAAAAATCGTATCATCTGCGCCTGTCAATTATTTAACAAAATAAACGTAAATAATTTGAAGTTTGACATTTAATATATATTCTAAAAAATATATGTAGTGTAAAAGCGATCTAAAGGTTAGAACAAATATTATAAATTAGAAAAATATATATGGTTTAACCCATATGCGGATAAGAAAGTTCGGTGCATGACACTGCAGATATTTTATTTAAATGAACTTACAATGAATAAAATTAGTAAAATGCATAAAAAAAGTGCATCCAAAGAATTCTGAAGGATTTCTTGTTAAAATTTAAGAACTTTTAGCCATTTTTTTCATAAAGTTTTAGTTTTTGAGTAAAAAATTACTAAAAATCTTAAAATTTCTCTTAATTTAAATAATATAAAAAATTGACGTTTTCAAAAAATATATTTCGTACAAAAGATACGTATATTTTACCGTGGAATACGAATCTGGAACAAAAATTACGAATTTCATTCAAAAAATCAATGTTAACCTTCATTTGATCTTGAAAATGAATTTCAAGGTCAAACTCAAAGTTAACATGATATACGACTCTCTAAACCTAGCAAGTTTTGTATTTGTTTGTTTTAAAAAAGCTTATTTTTAGAGTTATTCGTGTTTTTCTACTTTTGTTAAAAATTTTGGGGGTGGTTGACACCCCTTAGAAGTGAAAACGGGCCGAAAAACAAAACAAGTATCGATTATTTTCTCACATACTACAACATACTAAAATTTCATTAAAATCGGGATGTTTCCTTGTAAGTTACTTATATATCTTATTCTAGGGTGATGTTGATGAGTGGGGAAATACTAACATCTAACTGTTCATTAAAAAGGGACGTATTTTTAAATAGTGTGATTCAGCGACTTCAGATGTCACTAGTATCGTAGTTTAATTCATCATAATAGATATGCGATGTTTGCCGAACGTAAATATAATATTTTAGTTATGGGAAAAAAGTATTAGTTCTATTTTAGTTGCGGAATATGAAATTGATAGTTATAGGTTAGCAAATAATAAAATAAGTTTTTCTTTGTTTACTTTTTTTTATTTATTTTTTTTTTGCTGCTTGCTGTTTTTGTGCATTTATAATTTCCGCGGAATATATACATTTTTGTCCACGATTTACCCTACGATTTATTAATTCTGGCAAAACACAATCATGATAAAATTTGATAAGCATAGGCAGCATATTTCTCTTTCACATAGTTTCATCCCTTTTAATATCTTCTATAAATATATCGTGGTCATCATCGATATAGATCACAAAATAGCATTTTTCACGCTTACTTATATTTAATTGCCCCTGTACATGTGAAGAAAAAGATGAATAGTTACTTTTATTAATATTATTATTATTAATAATTATTACCTGGTAATAGTAATTATGAGTTCTCTTTACCTGAAGTTTTTTATTCTTAAAAGACACGCATATTTTTATTTACCGCTGCTTCAGCTAGGGTCACGTCTTTTAGAATTAAAAATGGCATACATTTTATCTCTATGGTAGCATCCGAATTTATTAACCTTGCAAAAAATATTTATTATTTATATACTCCTATTTTTTTACTAATTTATTTATTTCTACCATCAGGGCTTGCCCCTAAAAATCCAAATTCCACATCCACAAATAACCCACTTGGCAGAACATTTTTATAAATCATGATTTATTTATGGATTTGATTCGACATAATTATAAAAATAAAATTATTGATATTTTTAACAATAAAGCATGGCTAACTTTTATAATATCATATTAGCTAACCTGAATTAGGTAATTGCTAAATCAAAGAATGCGAAAGTATTATTTTATGGAAGAGGTATGATCCTTACATTGTTGAGGTTGACGGTGTATTTTCTACAGCATTGTGTGTTGGAGATATGTTGGCATTCACACTATAATATTTTTACATAATATTATCTGATTTATACACAAGTTTAAAAGATGAAAGATGTCTTACGTGTTTTCTGCAAACTTCTTTTTTTTAAATTTTCTTGCTCGAATTTATCGTCGAGTATTTTTTGGTCTATATTTGTGACTGCGTTACACTAAATTACCTTTACAATTTAGGTACTTCATTATTATAAATTTTTATAAAGGCAACAACACAAGAATAATTTACAATAAACTACACTATTTCGCACTATTGCACCATATGTTGCTTAAGAATAAGACTGTTATAGACTAATACAAAAATTTTATATTCAATCTATTTATGCAATAATTGCACAATATATTTTGAAGGGTAGAATGAGTAGGGATTTCTATAAGTTCATTTGCTTATTGGGATAAGTTTTGGTTGGGTTTTCCAGGGATTAATATATTTCTTGTGCTTCTAACACGATTAATTTTAATCTTTTTTCCACTAAACGTAATATTATCAGCTTATTGGAAGCGGAAATGAGATGTCCCGTATATAACAATAGAAACCGTCAACCAGTAAAAGCTTCAACCATAGAATTTTTACAAGAAAAATTGTAGCTAAACTAAATAAACAAAATAATCAGACTCGATTCAGGGAAGATCAAAAGTTACATTTCCGTTAAAATCTCGAGATCGAAATTTTTCATAATTACAATACTTTCATAAACTGCGTATAAGAAAGTAAAAAAGAAGAAAATAAAGGCAACCCAAGTTTCAATTGTAAATATTAGAAATTATTCTATGACTGCTACGTTGGGTTCATTAAAAAAATGGAGTATTGGGAAACTTATGGAACAAGTTTAGCCATCTATCGACGAAAATATCAAACAGAATTAACATTACGGTATTATGGACAAAATCTAAATGGGGCTTAATTAATATACAATAATGAATATTAAACATATTTTAATTGAATACTCAAACTGAGACTTATGCTTAGATATTGCGTAAGTTTCAGCAGTTTTAGTAACTGAATATCGCAATTAAATGACTTGTATAAATTCGGATTTCATGACATTATTGTAAATGAATTATTGTTTCAAATATTTATAAATATAATCATAATAATTTACTATCGCAGTGTTTGCTAGTATATCTGAAGTAACTATTAATCGAAAATCTCAGATCTTAATATCAATATTACAAGATTTGAGTCATCATTAGAGTTTTGAAAGGTTCATATTTTGATTATTTGTTGCGACTGTTTTTTATAACAATTTATTTTTATAATAAAGATATCCTAAGAAATAACACTTACATAATTACTGTGAGTAAGTCAAAATTTGAAAATATTGATCCTGATTCAAATTATACTGACTTGAAAACATCGAAAATTGTAGTTTTACGCGACGTCCCTCCGATACTTGTAGTGATAAAAGTAGGAAAAACGGTGGTTGGCATATTCGTTCTGAAGCTAATACATATTACTTTATCATACTTGAAAAAATATGATTATGTTCACAAAGGATGTCTCTACACGGGTCCGTGCTTAAATTAGATTTAAGCACGGACCCGTGTAGAGACATCCTTTGTGAACATAATCATATAAATCTAATGTACGTTTAATTATACTAATTTAAATAAATACTAAATATTTACAAATTAATATTTTTTTACGGCATTGTTACGCCTACATAAGTAACATTTTTACGAAAAACTTCACGGAGCAGTGTAGTTTAACAATTAAACCTTGCATACGTTTAAAAAAAAATGCATTAACGTTCCTAACTATTGTTTTATTTCGAATATACGAGCAGGTGTTTTTAATAAGAATTATGATGGATAAATGTCTCTACTATGGCGATTTGTTCGAAACAATAATATTATCGCTTTGCGACAGCACAAGGCGGAGCCATTCCCCCCTTTCGTCTCCTAGCAATTGAAATATACAAACTATTATAAGAAAATCTTTGGTTCTTCCGTGAATTATTTTTCGTTTTTACAATACTATTTTATAGATTGGAATACTTTTTATATTTCTAAAATTATCGAAGCGATCTTCACTATATTATTTCAAATTCTAATGTTTTTTTAACCCTCTAAAATTATCTATTCGGTCTAAATAATTTTATTCCAACTTCCAATAATACGATTATATATCCTTTGTCGAAATGGAAAAAGTGATAATCATTGTTACCGTTTTGGTGGGAAAAATAAATTTAATATAAATGTAATTACACAAAACTATATTTGTTACATTGTATGAATATTAAAACAAATCTGATCCAAATATGCGAATGTTTTATTTCCTATTGAGTATTCATGGGCAAACGACAATTGATTTTTCCATATATCGTGTAATTTGTGTTATTGCTTTGTTTGTCATACCAACGCATATATAAATTATGGCAAAAGGTGAAAAAGATACCAAACGAAATCCCCGTTTATCTACGCGTAGACAGGCATATTCTAAGAAAAACATCTGCAGTGTCATGCACCGAACTTTCTTATACGCATATGGTTTAAACCACATCGTAGTTACATTATTTTTCTAATTTATAATATTTGTTCTGACCTTTGGAACACTTTTACGCTAAATATATATGTATCTTTGAATAAATATAAAATGTCAAACTTCAAATTATTTAAGTCTGTTTTATTTTTTTTTTGTTAAACAATTGACAGGCGCAGATGATACGATTTATGTAAAATTAAATGTAATATGGAGAAATTTCAAGAGCCATTTTCTTGTTTCCGGAACCATTTGAGAAAAAAAGTTTCAAATAAAAGTTTTACAAAATGCTGATATCTATAATTTTTACTGTCACAATTTTTCTGTAACTGCAATCATCGATTCAGGGAAGGTCAAAACGTATATTTCCGTTAAAATCTTGAGATCGAAATTTTTCATGATTACAATACTTACTTATACTGCGTATAAGAAAGTATAAAACTGAGGTGTCTGTTACTGAACTTTCTTATAATTTTTATTTCTTATACGTCTGAGGTTCAGCGGCAAATTATCCGCATACCCGTATATATACAATGCAGGAGGCGTGAGAAGTATTAAATGTAATATTGAAAATTACTTATTATTTTTGTAACCAGTATCTTTTCTGATAAATATTTTTAAATAAAAGTTATGCGAAACATTAATAGCTTTTATTTTCAGTCTGACTAATTTTACTGTAAGTACTACCGTTTTTGAGTTATAGCAGAAAATGCAAAAAATGACTAGAGTAAACATGCACTTCCGGTTTGAATACACACACGCAGATAGACGTCATCTCAAAAATAGTCAGACTCGATTCAGGGAAGGTCAAAAGATATATTTCCGCTATAATCTCGAGATCGAAATAATTTCGACAAAATTTTTCATGATTACTATACTTACTTATACTTCGTATAAGAAAGTAAAATTGGTAATTTACAATATTTAATTTTATTTTTGTGAAAAGTCATATTTATAAAGTACAAATACAATAGTATTTGAATCAACTCAAATTAATAACACCTTCAAGACCCGCGACATACTCGTGGGCTGGATATTCGGAATTCAAAAAAAAATGAACGTTGCCGTCTAATTTACCAATAAAATTGGAGAATATTAAAGCACAACACTACATTGTTAGTGATGTACTAGTAGTTATAATTTGGAAGGGGATATGTGGCGTAACTACAATACTGTTTTTGGTTGAAGTGGGGCAGCGGAGAGTAGCGCTTGGGACTGCCTCTTTGCTTCCTCGCCCTTTACACTTGTAACAACGTAGATACCAAGGGATTGCAAGTATCGCGCCTTAACTATGTTTTTCTGCGAATGGACCGCCTTTCTGATCTCTAAGTTTTCCAAGAGATTAACTTTTAATCCTTTTTCGGCCAGGTGTAAAATTTCAAAATTGTCGTCATAGTGGTGCATGTTTTCTAGGCAATGTGTGGTAAATCCTGTACTGTTATTTTGTGTTTTGATGGCATATCTATGTTCTTTAATACGTGTTTTAAAATTTTTTCCGCTTTGTCCAATGTACATCGCGTCAAATTTATTGCAGTTTAGTGAGTATATACCTGATTGTTCTGATTTATCTTTTTTTGGTTTATTGTTTGTTAGAAGTTTACCCAAATTGGTTTTATTGGTTGTGATCGTATTTATTTGGAGTGACTTCAAAATTGTTTCCACTTTCAAAGTAGTGTTCGGGATATAGTTTAAGTATTTCCAAGTGGGTTTTTTGCTGATCGTTGGTGTATTGTATATTTGTTTGATAATCTGTTTTTTATTTTTATTTTTTAGAAATTTATGTATTATCTCTGGTTGATAGCCATTGTTTGTAGCTATTTGTTTTATGATATTTAATTCTAATTTGAAGTTAGTGGGATTTAAAGGGATGCTATATAACCTATGTATCAAGCTGTGGAATGTTGACATTTTGATTTTTTCGGATTGGTTGGAAGTTTTTGGAATAATGGTATCCGTAAATGTTGGTTTTCTATAAATTTGGTATTCTAACTTGTTGTTAGTATTTGTGATAGTTAAATCCAAGAAGTTAATTGATTTGTTATTTTCCTTTTCTATTGTGAATGTTATATCTTTATTAATATTGTTTAAAAATTGGAGAAATTTGTTGCGTTGTCTGTCTGTCCCTGACCATATGCAGAGTATGTCATCTACATACTGTTTCCAAAACGTAATCGTATTCGAAAACGGGTTCACTGTCTCTAAAATTATTTGTTCAAAATTATGCATGAAGATTTCAGCAAACAATGGGGATAGTGGCGACCCCATTGGGAGGCCATTACTTTGTTTGTAGAACTTATTGGTGAATTGAAAATAGTTTTGGTTTTGGTTGATTATGAGGTTGAGTTCATGAGCTTTTTGGTTGTTTAAATCACTTTTGTTTATATGGTCTGTTAGTATGGTCTTTAATTTGGATGTTGGTATGGCCGTAAATAAACGTTTGATATCAAAAGAAACTAATTTGTGATTGTGTGTGATATTGACCTCGTTGAGGCGTTGTACTAATTCTAATGATTTCTTGATGGTATAAGTCGACTTAAAGTTGATTAATTTGGGTAATTGTTGATTGAGTCGTTTGCAGATTTTATAAGCTGGTGCATTAATATATGATACTACTGGTCTCATTGGGTAATATTTTTTGTGTAATTTTGGTAACGTGTATAGTATGGGTGCTGTGGGGTTCCTGCTTTTTAAATGATATCTATTTCTATCGTCTATGATTGTGTTGCATTCTTTTAACAAATTAATTACGTCTGTCTGAAATTTCGGAGTAGGATCTATTTTACTTTCTGTACATTTGGTATCTTCTATTAATTTCTCTGTTTTGTCAAAATATTCTAATCTATCCATAATTATGATTGAGTTACCTTTATCTGCTTTACATAAAATTAAATCTTCATTAGTTAACTTTACTATTAAGTTTTTAATTGTGTTGTACTCGTTTTGGCTAAACCTAGATAAGTTTTTAGTTTTGTAGAATGATTTTTTAATGCTGGAGGTGATGTTGTACTTGATGTGGTTCGATTCTTCTGGTAGTTTGGCCAAGGCAACATAAAAAAGACTTTGAAATGCTTGCGGTAAACTCCGAACTAGCCTTGGCCAAACTACCAGATTTGACTACAATGATGAAATCATCTCACACACAAACACCTATTTTGAGGACCTCGACAAAACTTATTTTTTGGAAGGGATAAAAAAATTGGGGAAACGTTGGACGAAGTGTATAGAGCTCAAATGAGACCATGTAGAAAAATAAATTGATTTTTTGTCAAAAAACCTGTGTCTCTTTCAGAAAGTCACGGACTTATTGACCCGCCCTCGTATTTTGACAAAACAGAGAAATTAATAGAAGATACCAAATTTACAGAAAGTAAAATAGATCCTACTCCGAAATTTCAGACAGGCGTAATTAATTTGTTAAAATAATGCAACACAAGTCTGTCACAACAAGTTAGAATACCAAATTTACAGAAAACCAACATTTACGGATACCATTATTCCAAAAACTTCCAACCAATCCGAAAAAATCAAAATGTCAACATTCCACAGCTTGATACATAGGTTATATAACATCCCTTTAAAACCCACTAACTTCAAATTAGAATTAAATATCATAAAATAAATAGCTACAAACAATGGCTATCAACCAGAGATAATACATAAATTTCTAAAATTAGTAAAAATTAGTAAAAATGAAAATAACAGATATTAATATTTAGCAAAACTTTTATTTAACAATATTTTTCAGAAAAGATACCGGTTACAAAAATAATAAGTTTATTTAACAATATTTTTCAGAAAAGATACCGGTTACAAAAATAATAAGTAACTTCCAACCAATCCGAAAAAATCAAAATGTCAACATTCCACAGCTTGATACATAGGTTAAATAACATCCCTTTAAAACCCACTAACTTCAAATTAGAATTAAATATTATAAATCAAATAGATACAAACAATGGCTATCAACCAGAGATAATACATAAATTTCTAAAAAATAAAAATAAAAAACAGATTATCAAACAAATATACAATACACCAACGATCAGCAAAAAACCCACTTGGAATTACTTAAACTATATCCCGAACACTACTTTGAAAGTGTAAACAATTTTGAAATCACTCCAAATAAATACGATCACAACCAATAAAACCAATTTGGGTCAACTTCTAACAAACAATAAACCAAAAAAAGATAAATCATAACAATCAGGTATTTACTCACTAAACTGCAATAAATTTGACGCGATGTACATTGGACAAAGCGGAAGAAATTTTAAAACACGAATTAAAGAAAAAAGATATGCCATCAAAACACAAAATAACAGTACAGGAAAATAAAAAAATAAATAAATAATTGATCTTCTAAGGCTAACTCTAATAAAAATATTATTTAAAAATACCCCTAAGCCTTAATATATTTAAGAAAAAATCTAAATACGTATTTCAAGAACTAAGTTCTCATCATCAGTAGAACTGAGTTCTCAGTTCTACTGATGATGAGAACTTAGTTCTCGAAATACGTATTTAGATCTTTTCTTAAATATAAAATAAATGTTTGAAGTTAACGTCTTTGAAAAAAACTGATTTTGTTTCACTGAGTCCGTCAAAACTCTTTTATTACTGTTACATGTGTCTACAAGATAAATGACATCTGATATTTCCTTAACATTAGCTTTTATAACTTTGTGATATTTATTTGACACCTGTTTACAAGAATAGGTTTTAGCATAATCATCAGAAATGACTTTAATTATATTTAACTGTTGTGGGATTATACAGAGTCTGTTATATAATACTACAGGCTATATTTTATATAACTTATATTAAGGCTTAGGGGTATTTTTAAATAATAATTTTAACAGTACAGGATTTACCACACATTGCCTAGAAAACATGCACCAATATGACGACAATTTTGAAATTTTACACCTGGCCGAAAAAGGAATAAGACTTAATCTCTTGGAAAACTTAGAGATCAGAAAGGTGGTCCATTCGCAGAAAAACATAGGTAATGAACAGTTAGATGTTAGTATTTCCCCTAGAATAAGATACATAAGTAACTTAGTAATATATTTTGTTATAACCTGATGATGACCGTAAGGTCGAAACGTACGTCGTAATAATAAATACATGTGAAACCAATCAAGTGTCTAATTTATTCATATTAAACATGTTTCATCAATTGCCCACCAAACTATCACTCAATCTAATACTTTTGTTAAAACTTACACACTAAATTAACTAATTTAAAATAAATAAACATTTCTTGATGATGGATGTACAGTTTTATGTGTATGAGAATATGTTTTGTGTTTTGTAGTGTGAGTGTGTGTTAATAGTGTACGGTGTAGTCGTGCGTGTTAGTGTTATGTGTTCTGCTCATGAAACCTTTCTAAAAATATGGGTAAGTTTTGGTAGAGTAACTTGTGTTTGAGTTTACATGTAGTGTTGTTGTCACGGATTAGTGTTATGTTCTTTATATGTGTGTTTGACGTATATTGTGTATTTGTGTGATAATTCTTGTATGTAATCTGTAATGTATGGTATGTTAGTGTCTTCGTGTAGTTGTGTTATTTGGGTATATCTATCAGAACTGATAGCCAAACGAAGGCACTTGTTTTGGGGGCGTTGTAAGGGTAGTGTGGTGGTAATCGGTGCGTTACACCAGACTGAGGCTGCGTAAGTGATGATTGGGCGAATGATTGTTGTGTAGATGAGTTGTTTGTTTTTGATGGAAAATGAGCTGTTTTTGATAAGTAGGGGATAAAGATTGGACAGGATGGCGTGGGCTTTCGTTAATGCTTGTTTAATTTGTTGGCTGTGTTTTGGTATTCTGTGTAGATGTATTCCTAAATATTTGACTGTGTTCGTGGGTGTAATTTTTTATGAGTGTATTTTTAGTGGTGTGAGTATTGTGTTGTTTGAGAATTTACGTGTGAAGACTAGGATTCGGTTTTGTTTAGGTTTATTTTCTAATTTTTCCAGTATTGTTCCAGGATGTTTATGTGTATTTGTGTTTGTTTTGAAGCTATTTGTACGTTGAAAGAGTGAGTGTAGATTGCGGTGTCGTCTGCGTATTGTGCAATGCGAGTTTTCGGGAAGGTGGGGATATCACTTATGTATAAGTTGTTGGGTTTGGGACCAAGGACGCTGCCTTGGGGAATTCTTGCTACTACGGGCGTAGGGGTTGATTGTGTGGAGCTAATTTTGGTTGAGAAGGATCGGTTTGAGGTTTGAGGTTTGGGAATTGGAAGGATATGAGTTTGGCCATGAGCTTTACTGTCCAGACCGTGTCGAAGGCGTTTTCTATGTCCATTAGGGTCATGACCGTGATTTTATGTTTGTTGAATTGAGTCGCGATATAGGTTGCTATTCTGCACACCCAATGCACCGTACAATATCTGGCTCGAAGGCCAAACTGGTGGTCAGGTGTGAAATGTAGTCCTGTGTCGATATCGTCGACTCGGGAAAGGATAATTTTTTCGATGATCTTGGATATGGTATTGTAAGCATTGCAAATGTTATGCTGAAACATCATAATAACATTACCTTCCGTGAAGTTACTAGGTCAACCTACCGCAATGTATAAATAACAATATATCGCATATTGTTATGTCACCAGTTTGACCGACTATATAAGAACTCTATGTGGACAACGATAGGCAGTTGTTCCACCGCATTGTATCATGGACATTTAATATAAACCAACTACGCTATATCGACACCGTGGTAGTCTAGTGACCACCCCTTTCTCATCCTTACCCTAAACGTCTATTTGGCAAGAACCCGAGGATATAAGAGGAGAAGTGACCACCCCAGTCACCCTCTTACATTGGTGGCAGCGGTTTACGGATTTTTGTGCCGAATAAAGATCAGCCAGTTATCTGGGCTGATCGCGACTGGGTAAGAAACAACAAACAGAATGGGAGGTCCAAGAATGACATACGGCAATGTAGCTAACACAGTGGAGCAACTCACAGGGAAAGATACGAGCCAATATTTCGAGAAACTTGAATTCCGAGCAAAGTTAGAAGGTTGGTCAGAACAGCAAACCGTAGCAATATTGCTATTACGCATAGAAGGAGAAGCGTATGATTTCGTATCACAACGGCCGGACCTACAAAAAGAAAACGTGAGATACAAAGATATAAAAAAGGCAGTATTAAGGAGAGTTGAACCACCAAGATTACCGGGTCAAATCTACCGGCTAATAGTACAATGTACACAGGCGGGAGACGAAACAGTACGAGAATTTGCTGACAAGTTACGGAAGTACAAGGAAGAGCTGAGAAAGGACTTGAAGTCTCAAATAATGGAACCAAACAGCAATGCACCAGAAATATTATCTTCAAATTTAGTATTGACACAATTTAAATCAGGATTGCTCCCACACATCAGAATATACACCAGAACAATAATGGAAGTAACGGCAAGTTTGACATTCGAAGGTGCCGTGGAAATTGCAGAAAGAGAGGAGCGAACACAAATGGCAGAAGCGACGGAATCCATAGAAATCAATGCCGTGAGAAGAACCAAATCTCCAGCCACGAATATACAAACATCAAGATACCGAAATCAGGGCAGAAGAGAAATACAATGTTCTAAATGCAAAAGGAGGGTCCACATACAGAAAAATTGTAGGTACAATCAGAACTGTTTTCGCTGCGGTAAATCAGGACACATAGCAGTAGGGTGTCAAGCAAGGGTTTTGAATACAAGCAGAAATCAGTACCATAAGCAAAGTAATGCATATTACAGGAGTCAAGGAAACAGATGTAATTTAAAACACCTAAAGCCTTTCGTCCGGGTACCAACGCGAGGGGTCAACAGATTCACATACGGGAGGAGAATAATAGTACCAAATATAAACGGAAGACAACCAAACGACATAGCTAATCTCGTCATACTAAAAGTAAACAACAGACCATTAAGGCTATTAATAGACACAGGATCAGCTATCTCACTAGTAAAAGAAGCATACGTAGAAAAACACCGAATAAGAAGACAATGTATTGGCACATTAACGTCAATATCGGGGGGAGAGCTATCCTACAAAGGAACATCGAGGGTACAATTTAAGAAAAACAATAATGATTTTCCATTCGACTGCGTAATCTGTCCAAACGAACTGGCATTGGAAGCAGATGGACTACTTGGCCGAGATTTTTTGGAACAATACAAAGCTAAAATAAATTACCAAACAAATTGCATCACGCTTGGAAATACATTTATAAAAATTTTCGCTGAGCACAGCATAGCGAACATAAACACGGACGCGAAATGTAGCATCAGCAAGGTTACCACAGAAATAGCAACGCAGACAGAATATAAAAACAATGTTGATACAGGTCAAGAAAGGTACAAGGAATTAACAGTATCAGCAGAAAATAAGGTCAGGGTAAAAGAAGAAATAAAAATTCCGCCAAGAAGTGAATATGTATGCCACGCTACCCAAAAACTTTGCAAGCCAGGTAAAGAATTATTAATCGAACCAGAAGAAACAAACATATACGGCCTCATGGCTGCCAGGGTACTAACCAAGAGCGAAAAAGTGATACCTATCCGATTGATAAACATAGCGAACACCACAGTGACAATTCCGAAGAGAACCGTAATTGGAAGGGCAGAAGTATTCGAGGGTCAGACAGAAAATAAGAAAAATCTAACAGAATTTATAGACAGGAGACTAAGAGAAATAGAAATTAAGGAAGTAGAATGTTTAGCTAATTTAATCAAAATAATCAACGAATATAGTCAGGGAAGAGTTTCAAGAAGACAAGATGAAATACAAGTTAAGAGAATGGAGCTGCAACGTATCAAGGAACGTATAATGAAGATTGCGCGCCAGGAAAATAGAAATACGGAAAGACGAGAAGTACCAGAGAAAACAAGGAACCAATATGATATAATCCACAATATATGTAATTGTAATTGGGCAAAACCGACGAAGGATGAGGAGGATAATAACATGGGAATACAATGGGATAGCATGCAGCAAAGTGAACCACACAAACTGGAAGACCACTTCGATTTAGAACATCTCGATGAAAATACAATAAAACAAATGATAAGCATACTAGAGGAGTACAAGGATATTTTTCTACTAAAAGGTGCAAAACTGGGGTGTACGCATAAAGTAAAACATAAAATAATAACGGAAGAAGTACCACCAATCGCGAAAACTGCATATAGGGTCCCATTCAGTCAAAAAGAACTATTGCAGAAGGAATTAGCAAAAATGTTAGAAGAAGGGGTAATCGAGCCATCGGATTCTCCATGGTCCTCACCAGTAGTAATCGTACCAAAAAAATCGGAAAAGGGAGAAAACAAGATAAGGGTTTGCATAGACTTCAGAGGCCTGAATGAAGTAACAAAAAAGGATCACTTCCCAGTAGCAAACATGCAGGAAACGCTCGACCAACTGGGAAACGCGAATTTATTTACGACGCTGGACTTAGCGTCAGGTTACTGGCAAGTAGAATTAGAAGAAAACGACAAGGAAAAAACGGCATTCACCACCGGAGGTCAACACTACCAGTTTACGAAAATGGCGTTTGGACTAGCAAACGCACCAAGCACATTCCAAAGATTAATGAATAGTGTACTGGCAGGATTAACCGGAGAAAGATGTTTAGTATACCTGGATGATGTGATTATATTTAACGGAGAAGGCACAGCAGATCACATTGCTGGATTGACTAAAGTTTTCGACCGTCTGCGAAAAGCAAATCTAAAATTACAACCCAATAAATGTAAATTCTTAAAAAGTGAAACGAAGTACCTAGGACATGTGATAAGTCAACACGGAATTAAGCCGGAACCAGAAAAAATTTCTACAATCAGAAACTATCCAATACCAAAATCTGTGAAGGAAATAAGGGCATTCCTAGGACTAGTAGGTTTCTACCGGAGATTCATAACAAGATTTGCTAAAACTGCAGTCCCATTAACTCAATTAACAAAGAAGGATGAAGAATTTACATGGACCAAAGATTGCCAGGAAGCGTTTGAAACATTACGAGAAGCATTATGCACAGAATCGTTATTAGCGCACCCAGACTTTAATAAAGAATTCATATTGTCAACAGACGCAAGTGGATTAGCAGCTAGTGCAATTCTCAGTCAGAAGCAGAACGGATACGAAAGACCAATTGCATTTGCAAGCAGGCAATTGAACAAGGCGGAAACAAACTACGACACATCAGAAAGAGAGTGACTAGCTATAATTTGGGGTGTGAAACACTATCGCTGCTATCTGTACGGACGAAAATTTACCATCATAACCGATCATAAACCACTGAAATGGTTAATGTCATTAAAAGATCCGAACTCTCGTCTGATGAGATGGTCTCTACTTCTGAGTGAATTCGAATACGAAGTATTGAACAAGCCTGGAAAGAAACATATAAATGCAGATGTGCTGTCACGAATACCAATTAATTCAGTGTCAAACACAGATAATATATATTTACCGATCTGGGACAGAGATAAAATTAAGAAGCTACAAGGAAATGACGAAGAAATCAGGAAACTCACATCAAAAGAAGGTTTCTTCCAAGACGAAGAAGGATTAAAATTTAAAGAAAAAACAGGAGAAGAGAGAAATCACAAGTTAGTGATACCCAAAGAGATGTCGTTCCAAGTGATACACGACTATCACAATCTACCGTATGCAGGCCATCAGGCACACGAGAAAATACTAAAAAGAATTAAAGACAAATTTTGGTGGAAGAATATGAACACAGAGATAAAAGAATATTGTGATAAATGCCACTCATGCAATGAGAGAAAGACACCATCAAACTTAAAACCAGCTCCACTGCAAGTATTCCAAGAAATAACTGCACCATTTCAAAGGACGTCAATGGATATTGTAGGCCCATTAGTCACATCCAGAAAAGGGAACAAATACATCTTGACGTTCCAAGACCATTTTTCCAAGTATCCAGAAGCATTTGCGATTCCAGACCAAACAGCAGAAACGATAGCAAGGATATTCGCGCAAGAAATTATTGCCAGACACGGAGCACCAAGGCAACTTTTAACGGATCAAGGGAAAAATTTTATCTCAAATACTATGAAAGAAGTGTGCAAATTATTCAAAGTTGAGAAACTGCAAACAACAGCATACCGCCCTCAAACAAATGGAGTAATCGAAAGAAGCCATAGAGTATTTAAAGATATGTTGTCTCATTTCATAAGCCGAGACCAAACCGACTGGGATGAATGGTTACCATATGTTCTCATGGCATATAGATCAGCCGTACACAAATCGACAGGGGAGACACCATTTTTTATAATGCATGGCAGAGATATGGACATGCCCTACGATGACATATCACGACCAAGAACGTTAAGATACGATTATGATGACAAGAATGCGAATTGTGTTCGAACGAGTGAAATCACAGTTGAAAGAAACAACTGAACAGCGGAACAAGCAGTTTAATAAAAAAGCCGAGCAGATAGATTTCGAAATAGGAGACAAAGTTTATTTTCATGATCCGACAAAAATACAACTTGCAGGGACATCAAAAAAATTAGTAAAACCGTGGACAGGGCCGTACCGAATAAAAGAAAAACTGAGTGCAGTGAATTACAGAATTGTTGAGGAAACTGGGAAAAGGAATATGGTAGTACATGTGAATAGGCTCAAACCATTTAAAGCAGTTATCGAAGAGGTTCAGGAAGAGGAAATAGGAATAGAGAGCTCAACTCAAATCGAGAAAAAAAAAGCACCAACCACGGTAGAATTAGAAGCAATGCACAGGCAGTTAGAAGCAGAAGAAAGCTCCTCAACACTTGTCTCCTAGTAGAATCCATACCCGAAGTAGAGGGCCGGTAACAGAACAGCCATGGATATGGTCACCCGCCAATCAATAAGGAAAAGTAACGGGACAATCTACATCAAGTGCCCACTCCAGTATCAGGTGGCTTAGAATGAGTAAAATAAGAAAAATAATGTCAAATTTTTGTAAAGAGTTCATATATAGTCCAGCAAAACTGTATCGCGTAATAGTAAATTGTGCTCCCAAGGGAAGCAAATTTTTAAAGGGGGGAGGAATGTAAGCATTGCAAATGTTATGCTGAAACATCATAATAACATTACCTTCCGTGAAGTTACTAGGTCAACCTACCGCAATGTATAAATAACAATATATCGCATATTGTTATGTCACCAGTTTGACCGACTATATAAGAACTCTATGTGGACAACGATAGGCAGTTGTTCCACCGCATTGTATCATGGACATTTAATATAAACCAACTACGCTATATCGACACCGTGGTAGTCTAGTGACCACCCCTTTCTCATCCTTACCCTAAACGTCTATTTGGCAAGAACCCGAGGATATAAGAGGAGAAGTGACCACCCCAGTCACCCTCTTACAGTATTTAAAAGGCTGATAGAGTGGTAGCTCGTAGGTAGGTGGGGATCTTTATTCGATATCAGGATTGGCTGGACTGTAACAGTTTTCCAGGCTTCTGGGAAGTGGTGCAGTTTTATGATGGTGTTAATTATGTAATGGAGTTGGATAATGGATTTCCTTGACCGGTTTTTAAAGATATGGTTTTCTATTAGATCTGGGCCTGGAGTTTTTCGATTAGGTATGGTTTTGATTATTTTGGTTAGTTCGGATGGCGAGATTAGGAGTCTGGCAAGCGTTTCAGCGTCAGTGTGATGCGGGATATTTAAGTATTGTAGTGTGTCTTAAGTGATTTTATCTTTTGTGGGTGTATTTTGGGTGTGTGTTACGTGTATTTGCTCAAAGGTGTTTGCAATCATTTCTGATTTTTGTTCGTCTGTGATTGCGGTGTTATTGTTATGTGTTAGTTTTGGTATAGTTATATACGTTTTTTTATGTGTTTTGTCAGCTTCCAGAGGGAGTTATCGTTGGGGTTGAGGGCGGCTAGTTTAAGGGACCAAGTACTGTTTTTGTGTGTTTTTATTAAATGTTTGATTTGTGTGTTTAATGAAGTTAACTGTATATTATATGTGTGTATGTGTGTACCCTGCCATAAGCTTCTGGTGTGATTGCGTCGTTTAGTTAATTGTGTTATATGTGTTGGAAGTGTAAGTTTGTGAGGATTTATTTTGATTTGTTGCGTGTGTTTTTGTTTTGCTACATTTATAACGCTTGTGAATTGCTCTATTTATGTGTCTTTTTTCTTTTGTTGTGTGTATTTGATTGTTAATGGGGATGACCGTATCGAGTGTTTATCGGAAGAGCGCCCAGTTTGTGTGTTTTCATGATAGTTTTGGAAGTATATTCTATGTTGTGGTTGCTTAAATGAAATAGAATGGGATTATGGTCTGAGTTAAGCTCGGGAAGTAAAATGGGGTGACTGATGTTTATGTTCTGAGTGTGAGGCTATTAGTGTTGTTTTTGTGGTAACTCCAGTCCGTGCGCCTCACGTTAAAGAAACCGATCACTAGTGTTTTGTTTTTATGCAATAGTGTGAGGTCTCGCGTGTCATGTTGTTTTGCGGCTTATTGTAGGCAGCGTAGAGTCTTTCATTGTAGTTTGATGTTAGTGTGTGTGGTGTATTGTGCTTAACTAGAATAGCAACGCCTCCCGCGCAGGTCGGACCCTAGTGTGGTTGATCATCTCTGTAGATTGTGTATTTTAAATTTGTGTGCATCATTAAGTTTTGTTTCATTAAGTAGACACATATGTATGTTGCGTGTTTGGAGAAACTGTGTAAGTTCACCTACCTTACCCATAACTACATTGGCGTGCCATGAACAGATGCTTAGTGTTGTTTTGTGTTTGAATGTTGTATGTGTGTACATTTTGTGCGAATGATAAATATATAGTAAAATAACCTTTACTTCACTTTGCATTAGAGAGTGCTATGTTTAGGTCTTTTATAGCTGCTACCATGTTTGAAATGTTTATAGTGATATTCATTTTGCCCATCTCCGCAAACAACTTTGTTATGTCGTCCATGGGTGGCTGTTGTTATGTTTGTGGTGTTTGGTGTTGTTGTCTTTGTTGTTCTGGTTGTTGTGGTGGTTGTGGTTGTATGTTGTTTGAGGGTTGTTGTTGGTGTTGTGCTTGTTGTTGGTGTTTTGGTTGTGGTTGTATATTGTTTGAGGGATGGTGGGTAAATTGTTTATTTCTATTGTTTTTATTTTGTTCACGTAGACCGGGCATCCAATGTAGTTGGCCGGGTGTGAACCAGGGCAGTTGGCGCATGTGGCTCGAGTGTCCGGGTTCTTGGTGCACATTTGCGTCAGGTGGCCCTGCGCACATTTTATACATCGGGGGCAGAGCCTGCAATTCGCCGTAGCGTGAGCCCAATTCTGGCAGCGATGGCACTAGATCAGCTGTTTTTATTTATGCGACGTTCCCACTCTACCTTTACGTAGAATATGAATTTGGAATTTGTGTTATTGTTTAATGATTTAACCGCATGTGTGTTTGATGTGGTTATTAGTTAGAGTGGGCGGCTTGTGTTGCGCATTCTAAAAACGTTGTTGGAGTTGATTCCTTGGGCGATTAGCTCTTCAGACCCCGGCTCACTGTCAAGGCACCTGAACACAAACGCGTATGTTTTAATCTCTCTGATAGTGTATGTGTAGTAGTCGTAGTCTAAGTCAGTGTTCAGGTTCGTAATTAAATTTTGTCTTTCCTGTTCGTTGTGGATGTATATGTTTGTGTTATTGTTTGTATATTTTATGTGGCAATGTTTTGTAACGTAAGTTTGTATATATTTTGTTAGTTTTATCGCATTATTTGGTATTGAGGGAAAATTATAGGAGGGGGCGGTTGGGGTTTCGTAATTTTCGGTTCTGGGTTTTCATTGTCGTCTGTGTCTGAGTTGTCATTGGTCTCGTTGTCCGTGAGGGAATGATATTTATTTCTAATATTTGTGGGTACTTGCGGCTTGACGGGGCCTCTGGTGGTTTTTTGGGGTACTTTGAAGATCCTCTTTTTGGATGGGTTATATTCCCTCGGACGAACAGATGATTTGGGGGCAAACAATGAGCTTACCCGAATTTTGATTTTACTTGTCCGCTGATGGTTTGCTCTGTTGCAGCGTTGCTGTGGGGTTGTTGGGGGGCTCGTCTTCTTACATAGGTTTAATCGTTTCTCCACTAGAATCCAAGCCTAGGTGAAGGAACGGTTCATGGTTGGAGAAGTCGAACGTCCGCGAGAGTCTCTCCTGGGATGACACGCACAAAATAACAGTGATTTACTCACATTTATCACGCTTGCTATTAATCCAGTAATGTAAACAATCACTTACAATTCACTGCAACACAGTAATATTGTTAACATTGCTTATCATTTCAGCACCCAACACAAACTAATGTAATTTTTACCACCATCCACAAAGGAACACTGCGTTGTACATTCGTTTCGTATACCTAAGTTGGGGCCATAAACATCTCTCAAGTGTTTGCTCGCTTAACACTTTAAAACATAAACCATATGTTAGTACGTGCACAGTTCAATATAGCTATCGAAGCATTCATTTAAAGTATGTCTCAAAATAAAATTCGTAAAATAATACTTTTAATTTTCTCAAAAATTTATTTATTATCTAAGTTTACAAAATTAGGTAGTGGATTATACAATTATGTTCATGTAGACCGATCTAGATCGATACTTCAGTCAGAGTGTTCCTTTCTTCATCATTGCACACCGATACCGCGTATGTTGTTGTTCATTTGATGCAACAGGACGTGCTGATGGTCCTTTATTTTTATATACAAGTGCCCGTATAACACGGAAATCTATAGAGTTGTAATATGTTGCTGCCACCTGTGGACTAACGGTTTCACACCATTTATAATTATAATAAATATACCGAAACAAAGGGTCGTGGAATCTTGGTCAAGGGAGGCCAATAGCACTTACTTCCGTTTTAAAACTAATAAACTATATTTACATATTAACCCTTAGAGGGTCGGGATTTTACAGAATTTGAAAGTTCATTATTTCTATTGAAAAGTGGTCTGAGGTTCCCAAGTTAGAATCAAACCAAAACCTAATGTTGGTGAGTCCTACCCTGACGCCGTACGGCGTCATGCCAGTTCGGCACGTTTAATTTAACTATTTTCAAAAAAAAAATTACAATGTTTTGTATGTCCAATGTCTTAACGGTATTTATTATTTTTTGATCGCTGCTTATAAGCCTGAGTTCGTATTCACAAAATTCAAGATGACTGATCCAAGGTGGCGGATGATATTTTCGAAAATCGAAAAATTGCACTTAAATTGTGTATATGGGGGTTTTAGGGGTCGCTGATCAAGAATCTGGATTCAGTGTATAGATATTCTGGTCCACGATATTGCAAATCTCATTCCGGATTTGTGATCAGCGACCCCGAAACCCACACCAACTTAGAAAGAATTAAGTCGATTTTCGAAAATCCGATTCGATATCTTGAACTCCAGATACGTAATCACCGACCCCGATAATCCCCCTCAACCCAATACCGAACTTGGAGAGATTCCTTCAATTTTTGAAAAATCGTTTATTCTGATTTTGAGATTAGAAAAATTCCACGTGATACATCAATTCTGAAGTGGATTTGGATTCGTTGGGATCATTTACATATAAATATACGCTTAAAATTAGTTTTTAAAATTGCATAGATATAATGCCATATGGCGTCATCCTTGCCCTCCAAAAGTTTAATAATCAATAAATCTTTAAACATAATCTTAAAATTACTTACATGCTATTAACAAGACGACCCTAGTCATCGTGCCTAAGAGATGTTGCGCTCGAGCTACGCCGCGGCGTTCGCTCGACTATCTTTTTTTAAATCTTCGCTACCCCCTATATATATGCAATAATCTAACTCCGGTTCAAAGTCACCGTAATACTGGACAATGCATCAAGGTTAGTCAATAAACAACACGAATTTTTAAAACAAATTGCTAATCCATGACTGTAAATAAGGGAAGCAAACCATGACTTTACTAAAACTGATAACGCGCATCTTAATACATTCTCTCGTAGATAACTTAAATATAAAATTCAAATATCTGCAGTGTCATGCACCGAACTTTCTTATCCGCATATGGGTTAAGCCATATCGTAGTTACATTATTTTTCTAATTTATAATATTCGTTCTAACATTTAGTTCGCTTTTACAGTAGATATATTTCTTAGAAACAAAATAAAATGTCAAACATCAAATTATTTAAGTCTATTTTGTTAAACAATTGACAGGCGCAGATGATACGATTTATGTAAAAATATACATAATAAGCAGAAATTTATTTTAAAGCAATTACTTTTTTTGGAAAAATAATTCAAACAAAAGTTGTGCTAAATATAAATACCTTTAATTTTTGTTCATGAAAATTTTCTGTAACTGCAACCATTTTTCAGCAATTGCAGAAAAAGCAAAAATTGACTAGAGTAAACAGGCACTTGCGGTTTGAATATTTTTTTTCAAAAATAGGAGGTGCACACCTCAGGCATATGCAAATCTTAATTTTAAAGTTTCATAATTTTAGCTTCAACCGTTTAGGCTGTAGAGAACACACACACACACACACACACACAGACGGACGTCATTCCAAAAATAGTTGGAATCGATTCAGGGAAGGTCAAAACGTATATTTCCGTTAAAATCTCGAGATCGAAATTTTTCATGATTACAATACTTACTTATACTGCGTATAAGAAAGTAAAAATGTATCCCCGATTCATTACAATACTCCCACGTTTTTAAAAATGATAGTATTACTATACTAACACCTTTAGCATACATTCATAACTAATAAAAAATAAGCCTACTAATAAAAATTGAAAGAAATAACAAGTTTTACCTTAAAACGAAAATACAAAAAATAATTAAATCTTACATTCTCTATGGTACACAAACTGAAACGCTATATAGTCAAACACTTAAAAGTTCCACTGATGTTGCACTACTTTCATCTGGAATATTTATAGTTTTATACGAATGTTTAGAACTAGATTACCATTTGGGTAATTCGTTGTATTTAGAACAATAAGCGCCCTATCCTATACACAGACGTGGCTACGCAGTTATGTTTGGTTTTGGTGGAAAGTCGATTTGCAGTTGTAGTCGAACTACCGGGCTGTCAACATTTTCGTCCAACGAATGATTCAGATTTGAGCGAAATTAATTACTCAAGCTTTATCGTTTCCAGCTGTTCCCAAATACGTTTGTTACCCAAGGTGAACTACCCGGTTTTCCTTTTCTCGCGAACGGGGTTGTGCGTGTTGGTGTACCGTTACTGCTAATCTAAAATAACTCCACATACTCCCACAAATCATACGTTCTTTACAAAAATCAATTAGCATATCCTAAATTTTAACCTCTATGTATTTAACATTAAAAACAAATAAAATAACATGCTAATATGCTGTTTTGCCAACAACAATTCCATTTTGCTTACTGACTCGTTTGTTTTAACCAAAATACTCGAGAACTATTTGAAACCAATTGAATCAACAAAAAAAAAAGTTCTACGCAGGAATTATAATCCAGCTTTAATCTCGTCAGATACCATTATGACGTACTTCTTTACTAATTATTTGCATCTTTACGTCTTACATTTATGTACCTACGTACCACAAAATATGTGTCATGATATTTTTCGTTTCTAGATAAAATTGGTTCCCGACTCCTATTAACTGTATTTGTTATCACTGGATTTGTGTTATGTGGAATTGTTGAGCAAAGTGCTTCTGTAGCACTACATGCCAACAACCCATCATCAATATCGGCCGCAGAATTTGCCGAGTACGTAGAAAACACAAGTTATATAACTAGATATTGCCAACCAAATGGTAAAAATGAATCAATGCAACAGGTTCATGTGGTTCTATCTATACCACATATCGAGGTTAGTACAATTTTATCATTCATTTAATTGATTAGTTTTCTATATTAAATGATCTAATTCGATAAATAGAAACACGTATTTACCATGTATTGGTGATTACCATTTTATAAGAATTGTCATGAAGGAGGATTTATAATAAGTTATCGAATAAAACATCATGGATATATATTTCATGGCAGATCATTAAACAAGAAAACCATAACTATAAAGACCAGTTAAGATCCTCTAAATGTTGAACTTTCTAAATATTATGCTACAACTAGATAAGTTATAAACGCTTGCTAATTATAATATTATGTCAGTGTGCTTGAACCGTTGTACGATCTTAATGTAACAATAATACTGAATATCTTGTGTAAACTTCATATTGTGTTTTAAATAAAAAGTTAAATAATTGAACGACCCATATAATTCGCGTTAAGTCTCATAAATTATGTAAATTAAATGATGATCCCCATAATCATCAACATTAAAATCTTTTTGTAACTGGCACAGTTTTTAAAAATAATTTATATACATGTTGTGTTAAATGTTCAAATATTTGATTAGAATGTAAATTAATTTACTGTAAATGCAACCGTTTCCGATATTTCACACGCGCGCGCGCATACGCATACTCGTTTGTTCACCAGTCAGATGTTATTTGATAGATAGAACTTGAATTATGAGAGGTTATCTACGTTAAAACCTCGAGAACAATATTATTTTCTTGATAACAAAATTACTTATTTCGTATAATATATCTATGGCGCATCACTTTGTTCCTTCTTATAAAGTTAAAACATCTGCAGTGTCATGCACCGAACTTTCTTATACGCTTTTTTTTGGGTTAGATCATATCATATTTACACTATTTTTCTAATTTTTTACTAACCTTTGGAACTTCTTTTCACTAAGTTATTTCTTAGAATAAATATTAAATGTCAAACTCCAAATTATTTAAGTTTTTTGTTTTCCTAGTAAACAATTGACAGGCATAGTTGATACGATTTATGTGAAAATAATTATAATAAGAACAAATTTCAATTACCATTTTTTTATTTCCGGTACCTTATTTGAAAAAAAGTTTCAAATAAAGGTTGTACAAAACGCTAATATCTATTTTTTGTAACTCAAAATTTTTTGAGTATTTGCAGAAACCGTAAATATGACTAGAGTAAACATTCACTTTCGGTTTATATTGTTTTGAAAAATAAAAGGTTTTCTGCCCAGGGAAATACAAATCTTAAGTTTGAAGTTTCATAATTTTACCTTCAACTGTCTAGGCTGTAGAGCGCTCACGCACACACACACAGAGACGGACGTCATTCCAAAACTAGTCGGAATCGTTTCAGGGAAGGTCAAAACGTATATTTCCGTTAAAATCTCGGGATCAAAAATTTTCATGATTACATACTGCGTATAAGAAAGTAAAAGTGTAGGCTTCAGCATTTAAGAATTATTTTTTTACATCAATTGTGGAAGATAACAAATGTTATAAGTTAAATGATATATTTTTTTTCATAATAATTGTTGATATATATTGTTTAATTAAATCGCCTGAAACATTATTATCCTTCCTATCTTAACTGGTATTCAAACTTTCCATAAGAAAGTCCTGTGCAGCGCCAATGTCTTATTTACATATGAATTATTGTATTTGTTTCATTATTTGATTATTTAATTATGCTGTTTCTGAACGTAAATATCAACAATTTTCATGCTATACTTTGTGATACTTTAATTTTATAAATCGTGTAAAATACTTTGATATTTTTTTTGATATTCGCCAGATACCAATTACTAGAACTGATGAAACTGATTCGGTTCTACGTGAAGCCTTCATGTGGGGTACTTTGACGTCCCCATTAATTGCGAGCCGGATTGCTGCACGTGCCGGAGCCGAAACGCTGTTTGGTTATGCAGTTCTAGGTACGGGTGTTGTTGCTATACTGGTACCAGCAGCATGGCTCAGTCCATACCATGTGGCTATACGAATCGTTCAAGGAATGTGCATGGTAATACAAAAGTATTCACTAGATTATAAATAGCCATCCATATAATAAAATGCGATTATGATGCACCATTTTTCTTTTAGTAAACTTCTTTTTATAGAAGGGAAAAGAGTGGCTAGTTGTTACAAAATTTAAATTTTTTTGGAAAATGGTCAGAAAATTTATCTATAACCTTTGTTTCTTTGATAAATAACACAAATAGACCAAATAAATATCATGAAAACTTATGATTTGACGTAAGAAATTTTGGTTATGTTCTTCAACCAAGCAAAATCGTTGAGTTAAATTATCTTGAGGTTAAGCCGGCTTACACGTTAACTTTTATTATGAATACCATATTAGCAATTTTTTTTAACAAAGATTAACTTTACCTTAGGTTAAGCAGTTAGCGAATGCCTATGCTTACGGGTATTAGAATTATTATAAAATGTTAAACCCCAGTCTATTTTGTTTCTTTGTTACACAATTGATAGGCGCATATGATACGATTTCTGTAAAAGTAAATATAATAAGAAGACATTTCAATAGCCATTATTTTGAAGCCAGTACTCTTAAAATAAGTTATGCGATTTACTAATTTTTTTTTGAGTAATTGTAGAAGCCGCACAAAATGACTAGAGTAAACATGCACTTCCAGTTTGAATATTATTTTCTAAAATAGGATGTTTATTGTTACCAGGCATATACAAATCTTTTGTTTAAAGTTTCATAATTTTACCTTGCATCGTTTAGGCTGTAGAACGCTCACACACACACACAGAGAGAGAGACACACAGACAAACACACAGACGGACGTCATTCCAAAAATAGTCGGAATCGATTGAGGGCAGGTCAAAATGTATATTTCCGATCGAAATTTTTCAAGATTGCAAGACTTACTTATACTGTGTATAAGAAAGTAAAACGTGGAGTGGGTATATTTTTACAGTATCAATTAGTAACGAGAGTTGCGTCATATATTCAATGTCATTCAGCAGCCGTATGCCAGTATGGCAACACAAAAACATATGGTGCGATAAAGGTACTGACCACATATCAATACCAGCACTTCCATGGCCAACTCGTTCTCTAGAATTTTACCGATTGATCATGTGTGGAATATCATAGGAAAAACAGTGCAGCGTATTTAGACCAGTGTACAAAATTTAGAAAAATTATGAATAGCAGTTAGAAAAAAAAACGAATAAAATGCCGGAGTGTGCTAATCGAAATCTGATTGAATCCATGCCACGACGAACAGAAGTGACGATAAAAGTGCGCTCAGGACATACTTCGTATTAAATTTCTGTTGTATATTATACTGCAATAGCTGCAAAATTTCAATCGTTTGCATTACTTTTAATAAACAACTTATCTGCTGAATCTCATTCGTTTAATTATATGGATATGGAAATGGACAATGGATTCCAAAGACGAGATCGTCGAATTTTAAACAACTTAGCAATAACTCTTGAAGTTAACCGTTTAATATAACCTAGTAATCAAAGAGTCACCAATATGAATACTTATATCAACAAGACAAAAATAGTCATCTGTTGGCCGAAAATGACCGAAGGTATTCAGAGAATACCAGGCATGCATAGAACTTTCTTATACGTATTTTGTTTAGATAAAAGGAATATTAAAATACGTCTTTATATTATTTTACTAATTTATAATATTTTCTAACCTTTGAAACAATTTTACACTAAATGTATTTCTAACAATAGATATTAAATGTCAAATTTCCGATTATTTGAGTAAATTTTGTTATTCTGTCGAAGAGATTTTAAAATAATAAGAACAAATTTTAATAGCTATTTTCTTGTAACCGGTACATATATTGGAAAAATTGTTTTAAACAAAAGTTGTACGAAATGTTAATATCTCTAACTTGTATTTAAACTATTCTTGCTGAAACTACCACCGTTATCGTATCCTTGCAGAATAGAAAAAAATGAGTCGAGTAAACATACACTTGTTGGAATATTCTTTTCAAAAATATGTGGATTTCTTGTCGAGCTTATAAAAATCTTATGTTTAAAGTTTTAAAATTGTATCTGCAGCCGTTCAGGCTGTGGAGCGCTCACAGTCACACACACACACACACACAGACGTCATTCCAAAAATAGTCAGACTGAATTCAGCTCAAAAGGTACATTTCCGTTAAAATCTCGATTTTGAGTTTTTTTATTAGCGGAACAGTTTATTTGATCACAATTGATTATCACTCAAAATTCTTATGTGTAACAAAAATGTCTGCGTGAATTGTATCGGATGTTATTAAAGCCTATTTATTAACAAATTATAATTATTTTGGTATTTTGGAACTAATGACACACCCTTCATTTCTTTTTTTTTTCTTTTTACCAGTTCAACAAGTAAATGTTATTCATGGTACTGTTAGTTTTTATATTCTTGGCGATTTTGGAGTAGATACGGTTGCATCTCTCCTGTGGCTGATTCTGTTTATGTGTTTAATTCTTGTATTCAAACATCGGCAGTTGTTGGTGCTGCATGAGGTAGCAGTAGGTCTTGCGGTAGTCTTTTTCCCAGTCTCGTTCTTGACCCAAATTGTAGAATTCGGCGCTTGGGCATACATTTATGTTTGTAAGAATTTTTTTGGCTGATTTTGCTATATGTTCCCTTATGTTGTTTAGGCCGATTTCGTTGTGCAGTTGTGTATTGCGTACAAACCATGGTGCGTTGAATGCAATTCTGATAATTTTGTTTTTATAAGCTTGCACTTTGTTGTTAGCTGTCCCCCAAATAGGATACGTATACATTATTAGCGGTCTTAATATTGATGTGTAAATTAGTTTGGTGCAATTTGGGTGAAGTGATGATTTTCGATTTATGATTGAACATAGCATTCCAAGTCTTTGATTGGCTTCTTGTATTTTCTTTGTAATGTGTGTTCTCCAGGTAAGCCTGCAGTCAAAGTGAATTCTGAGATATTTTACTGTTTTGTCGTTTTCATTCCATGGGATGCTGGTGTGGTTAATGACGATGTTTTCTGGGTTGCTCGTATACCTTCTCAGGGTGAATATTTTTGTTTCGCATTTATTGGGATTTAGAGTTATTCTCCATTTGTGTAACCAAGATATTGTTGTGTTTATTGCTGCTTGTAATTGGTTTCGTGCTACTATACAATCTTTATTTTGTGTTATGATAGCGGTATCGTCCGCGTACATGGCTATTGCTGAGTGTTGTGTTAGTGGTATATCATGCACGTATAGATTGAATAAAATTGGCCCAAGAATCGATCCTTGAGGGACGCCTGCTTCAATTTTTCTTAAGGTAGATTTGGTGGAATTGAGTTTTACTTGAAATGTTCGGTTATTTAGAAAGGATTTTAATATATGGTAAATGTATGATGGTAGGTTTAACAGTTTTAGCTTTTGAAGTAGTCCTTCGTGCCACACCTTATCAAAAGCTTGCGCGACATCAAGGAATGCAGCCGTTGTGTATTGTTTATCCTCGAAGCTTTTTGTGATAATTTCAGTTAGACGTTGTAGTTGGTGATTTGTCGAATGAAGTGGGCGAAAACCAAACTGGAAAGGCGGAATTATATTATTTTGGGAAATTTGTTTTTCAAGGCGGATTTTTATTATTTTTTCAAAGAGTTTTGATAGAGTTGTAAGCAGGCTGATCGGTCTATAGCTTGAAGTTAACGTTTTGTATTTTCCTAGTTTATTAAAAACAATAATTTCTGCGTGTTTCCAGGTGGTACTTTCGTGTAGTCATCTATTGCTCTATCGATGTCTGCGGTATTCCGTAGTTTGCAGGTTGGTTATAGGTTGCTTGAGATTTCTTCTTGGAAAAATTTCCAGTTGATTTGACCATTGATTAATCGTGGATTTTGGTTGGCTGCGACCGGGTTATTAGAGAATGTTATAATAACAAGATCATGATCAGAATCTAATTCATGTATAACAGTATGGGGGATTGGTAAAGACGGAGCATTTTTTATTAGAGCAATATCTAGTATATCTGGTTGATGATCGTCTCGGTATGGAAAGTGAGTATACTTGAGGGGTAAGGATATGATGATATTATGGTCTGATATTATTTGCTGTAGTTGGTTGCCGTTTGGATTGTTAACACGGCTTCAAATGGGTGTTGTTTTCTAAATAGAGTTCTATGCATACTGTTTCTAAGTGTGTTAATTGTGGGAGTTGTAATTCATGGTATTTTAGATTTTGTTTAACAAAGATTGCGACACCCCCTGATGCTATCGGACTGTCTTTATCTGTTCGGTATATTTTATAACCGGGAATTTTAAAAGTTTCGATATCGATAAGGTGGGTTTCAGTGATGCATGCCACATCTATATTATGACGCTGCAGGAAATTTATTGTTGTTGCTCTTTTTTTTTTGATGCCATTGGCGTTCCAGTTAACAATTTCTAGGTTTTTTAGGAGTTTATTTGGGTCCATTGAGAAGGGATGCAAGCAGTGTAGTATAAATGATTTGATTTGCTCCATATATGGTGTTATTAGATTTATTAGGATATTTATTATTGATTCATTTGGGACTAGATTGGGTTCTTGCGATTGAAGAGTGGGAATGGTTGTATATGTTGATGTGGAGAGAGTATTTTTTAGGCATGTGGCGTAACTATTTGTGTTGTTCGTGGTTTTTATAGTATGCTTGGCTAGTTCGTTATTGTTATGGATGTCGATATTTGGTTCCTGGTGTCTTACGTCAGTGGTGATTGCTTTTTGCCGTGTGTTCTTTGTTTGATTAATTTTATCTTTAAGATTTTGAAAATAATGGCATCCTCTATAATTTGCGGTGTGTTCGCTTCCGCAGTTTACGCATGTTGGCTTAGTTTGCTTGCTTTTGGTACAAGTGCTGTAGTGGTGGCTTCCCGCGCATTTGTGGCATTTTGGATTGATCCTGCAAAAATTTTTAGTGTGCCCGTAAGCTTGGCATTTAGTACATTGTGGAATTTCATTTCGTTTTCTTCGAGGTTCTACAGACACAACTGCTCGAGATATATGACGTAAATTGAAAATATGATCATCATCTTTTTTAATATCCACTATACACAAGGGTATGGGCTTCTTGTCCTTATTCAGCATTCTAACTACTTTGATAAAAGAAAAGCTCTCACCTAGTTCTTGTTTTATTTCTTCTTCCGATAGTGATGTGGGGACACTTCGAATGACGACAGATAGCGCTAGATTGTTTGGTGTGCTAAAGGTGTGAAATTGTAGTTTGAGGGCATCGTAGTATGCAGTCAGGGTGCGGAAGTCACAAATTGTAGTGGTGTTAATTTTGATTGTTTTTTTCTCCTAATTGTTTAGTGGTAAATTCATTTTTTAAATTTATCTTAAGATCATGCAGTATTGTTTGGTAGTTATTACAGTCGTGTAAGTAAATTGGGGGCACTTTTACTTTGTTTTCTTGACTTGATATGGTTGTAGGGTTGTCATCTTCAATTGTCAAGGGTTGGTATCTGTTTTGGGTCGGTACATCATATTTGTCCATTTCTGTGTGGTGAGTACGGGTGATGATGATCGGCTCCGTTGGGTTTGTTTTCCGGAATGCTCTCCTGTATTGGAGTTGCTATCCATTTCTTCTTCTTCCTCACTGAGGTCCTGGTTAGCATTATTTTTGAGCAAATTTGCTTTAAGCACATATTGTAAGGGTTCTCTCATGGTGAGAGAACCAAAATTTTTGATTTTTTTTTGACACTAGTGTTTTGTTTTGTTTTACTAATTATTAATAAACGTAGTAAAACTCGCATGAACTACTATCGTACGGTGATTGTTGGTGACTTATACGTCTGTACACTATGAATGCTCACGAGAAACTCCCTTCATTTCTAGAAAGATTGTAATTATCACGGAAGTATGGCAAATTGAATATATATCAAAGATTTGTCAGTACATTTATAAAATCACAAATGAATAAAATACGATTGGTTTTTTATTTTACATTAAATATATAACTAATAAATCCAAAAAAAGATGACAGTTTTATATAATGATACTAACTAGTTATCATACATTCTGACTAGCCATATTAATGGTGCTATTCTGTAAGACTTGATAAGCGCTATAAGCTCTATAACCTTCGAAACTTATAGACGATAAGAAAATGCTATTCTATATACGTCTAGAACCGCAATAGAGTTATAGAACCGCTATAAGTCTTATGGCGTTGTTTTTGTGGCAATAACGAGATAAAGTGCAAAAATATTGCTTTGTACTGTAAAAAATAATAATTAGTTAAATTCAAACTCTCTGTTTTCGAATTTGTGTTTCGCTATCTCGGAATCAAAGAAATTAAATCTCAAGAATTAATTGCTTTTCTTAAATTTCTCGATAAATGTCTCCTAGGCCTTTTATTGTTTAGTTTAGACTAGCATTTATTTCTAAGCTATCTTTATATGTATTTAGTAAAGACTCTCCAACTCCATTTAATGGTTTCTTTGGATTTTAACTATCTCATTTAGGTTTCTGTCTTTTAGTTGGTGTACAATCATGCACAACTTGTGGTTATATTAGATGGAGATTGAACAAGCGACTGAAACTGATGTGACAGCGTATTCGAGACTGCTTGAGAGGTCATATCTTTTTCCGATTCATTTAAATTTTCATACATTGGTGGACTCTGAGCCAGTGCTTTTATTTTGCATGACCCCGTTAAGTAAACATCATCCTCGGGTCCACCACCTGTTTTAAATCTATTTTGTTGGATTCTTCTTTGTTTACTAGTGGCATATTTCCAATCGTTGAATCTCTAAAAATATTTTTTTTACCATTAATAAACTATGTCAATTATATTTTGATATACTCAGTCAAATTTAGAGTTGATTAGTACATGTGAGAAAGTTAATTATTATTTGTATATTTAAAATACCTTTTCCACATTTGCATACTAAGTTGGGGTCCGCCGCCCAGACTATTAAATTTTACTGTTAAATAATCGACGTCAATCGTTGGATTTATTGTCCCACTCCGAAATACATAATCATTTTTCATCAGAGTGATATTGTTCGTCAGTTGTGTTTGCTGCTCGTTTTCTTTTTAAAGCGTTTTGTCCATGTTCCTAAATAGTTGTTGTGCCCAAAAATTGTAGAGGAACACAGGAATATATATTTCGGGTATTTATCAAAATCGTGTATGTATGATATGATAGTTTATTGTAGTAGTAGTATATATGTTTATGATGTCCTATCCATTGGAAGGTTTTGTACAGACTGATTATTAAAGATGAACAAGATAGGTGCATACGTGGTTAATAAAATTTTACACGTGCATAAAAATTACCACTCAGTGTTTTCGAGTTTTCAGGGATTCGACTCTCATCAGTAGGAGAATCTTATGACAATTCATACAATTTCATTTATGAAATGGAACACGAAACATCCGGATTTATAATATGAAAGACTAACTAAATACTAAGTCAGCAAAGAATATAAAATAGTTAATTTTAAAAGTTAAAATTTTGATGGCATAACACCGCCCTCTTAGGAAAAAGGGTTGATATGATAAGTAAATTTGAGTATCAACGCTTAAGATAGTTGACGAGTGCTTAAATTTGAACTTTTTGACGCTGTTATTAGATCGGTTTCTGATTTTGATAAACGCGAAAGCTCGATAACACCTTGAGGGTTTACAATTGGTTTGGAATTTTTCATATGTTTAACTATAGTTGACAAAATTTGCTTAAACACTAAATATACACATATTATAATTAATGCTGTAGTTATGAATATAATATAAAACAAATTATTATTAGAAGATACATTAGTCTCTAATTGAGCTTTTGTAACATCATATAGCTTTTCTAATTCCTTGACACTTTCACCAATAGAATTTAGATCATGGAAATCATTTATATTTAAACTCTGTGTAGAAGCTTTTTTGCTAGCATTCAAAATGAATGATAATTTTTCCATTGATTGAATTGTTGGCATATGAGTAAGGTTTAGTACAGGTACAAAATCTAGATTAATTGACGAGACATAATTTTTATTACTAATCAATTCCAGTTCTGGAGTTATTGCTTTACAATTTTGTACCATAGAAAATAATCCATTATTTGATAATGTATATTCAAAATTGGTGAAGTTCTTACATTTTATAATGATATGCTCTGGTTTTATTAAAACATATAACCAATGATTTGGTCTAAATAGTGGATGCCACAAACTCTGATAAAGATTAACAATTCGTTTATTACATGTTTCTAAATTTGTGTCATCTCGATTAAACAATTTCATTTCGCAACTTTGCGATACATATGTCGAATACAGAGGTTGATTTGATGGACAAATTCTAAAATTTGGTGTAATTTTACATGATCTGAATTTGAATTCAGAGATATGTGAAAATCTTTGTTTATTTTCTTCAATCAATATAAATTTATTACTATTTTCAATAAACATATATGTATTATTAGCTAAGTGAATAGGTAAAGGTATTATATAGAATGCATTGAATATGCGATTATTTACTAAAGGTATTTCTAAGATATAAACTAATTTGTTATTGTTTAAATAAACATTAATATTTACAAAATTCAATAATTCATGAATATCAGATAAATGAACTCCTATTGGTAGTTCACAACCTATAGGTAAATAAGTTTGGATCGTTTTTAATTCGTTTGATAATAACTCAGGTGATAAAATGCGTGGGTGAACAATTCCCAGTTTTGAAAATAATATGGCATCAACTAAAGTTTCAGCTTCGATTTCAAAGTCTTGAAGTAAATAGTTAAATGAGGCGATATTTGGAACTAAAACATATTGTTCCTTTTCAATGATATTATCGGTTTGTAAATTTTGTATTACCGTTTGTAATTTTGTCATATCTCGTATTAAAAGTTGTTCATTTCTATTTGAATTATATATTGTGTTGTTAAAGGAAATTAGTGAAGATTTAACAATTTTAATTTGTTCTTTAGCTAGTGACAAAAGGCTTTCTTCGTTTTTAGTAAAGAGATCAATATTTTCTGAATAATATTTTTCATCATCGGAATCTAAGGTTCCAAATAAAGTTTTAGAAAGTTTTCCCACTATGTTGAGTAATCCTCGTTTTTCTCTATTAGGTTTTTCATCACCAATTAGCCCGATTAAGTCATTACGTTTATTTTTTATTCGTGTTAGAGATGGTTTTGTCAAGTCAAAGAAATTTTTGCATAATTGCATTGCAGGGTCATGTTTTTACTTGCTCGTAATACAGATTGATAGTTGTTAGACGATTGTAAAATTTTTTTAGATCTATATAAGAAACAAGATTCCAAGTTTTTGAAGTTAAGCGTACTTGACCTACCGATTCAAAATAGATACCTGGTTGATTGGAAAAATGTTTGTCATTGTATTGGCCAAATGTGATATAGAAAGTAGAAAGAAGTAATCTGTAAATAAATAATAATCAAAATTCGAACTTGATTTTTATGAATTTGATATGGTTTCTTATTTCTTTCTATGATAATATTCTCCTCGTCATTTAAAACTTCTAGAATAATAAAAGGGCCTAGCCAGTGGCTTTCTAATTTATTTTTTGCTAATTGGTTCTTTAAAAGAACTTTATCATGGACATGGATATTCTCATGATACACAGTGTTGTCGAAGCGAACCTTTGAATTTTCTTTGCTAGCAATTAAATTTTTGCGAGCGTTTTTATTTACTATTCTGAGATTTTCGCGAAGTTGATCTTGATAATCTTGGAAGTTATAATTTCTAGATTCGTTACTATTAATATTTGTATAGGGTAAACTAGCTTCACGTCCGAATACTAATTCAAAAGGTGTAAACGGAGTACTTGCATGAACCGATGTATTATATGTGAACATTGCTATTGGGATTAGCGTATCCCAATTTAATTGATCTTTGTCCACAAAATTTCTTAGATATTCAATTAACGTACGGTGAGGACGCTCCAGACAACCATTGCTTTCTGGATGATAGGGTGTAGTTTTGAATTTTTTTATTTTTAGTAATTTACATGTTTCAGAAAATATTTTACTCATAAAATTAGTTCCTTGATCGGTAAGAATCGACTCAGGTGTTCCAAATTGACAAATCATGTGATCAACAAAACTTTTAGCTACAGTCTCGGCTGTTTGATTTTTTATTGGTACTGCTAATGAGTATTTGGTTAAATCATCTTGCATAGTAAGAATATATTGATTTTCTGTGGATAATTTAGGGAGAGGTCCTACAATGTCTAAATATAATCTTGCGAAAGCATATTGGGAAGTGGTTGTGATAATCATAGGATTTCGAATTTTGCGATTACGCGTTTTATTTCTTTGGCATGCAGGGCAATTTTTTATGTATGTTTCTATTTCTTATTTCATATAAGGCCAGGTATATTGTTTCCTAAGGCGTTTGTACATTCGTTTTGATCCGATATGACCACCGATTGCTGTATTATGATTATCATAAAATAATTTTTCCTTTTCTTCCTCGCTGAGGTTATTTAATTCATGAAATATTAATTTCATGTCCGTATCTTCAAAGATAACTTTTATTAGAGGTTTAATCTCTTTCCAATTCAAATTATCGATTCCACAACCGAGTTTTGGAATATGTAATTCAGAAATATCTTGCATGTTGCAAAATAATTTTAAAGTTTTAGTTGCGGAGGTAAATGATTCTAATGTTGACTGTTGAAAATGCTTATCTTTTGTTATCAAGAATAAAAGTTAAAGTCATCATGTTTAATGCTAACAATCTCATAGTCAGGGTTGGCTTTAAGAATTTTTTTAATCTTTTGTTTGATGTCCGGATATCGTCTGACAGTCTCTAGAGCTAAACCAGCTTGCATTTTTGCATCGCGAGAAATACATTGAATAAGGGTAGATCCTTTAGGGCTATCAAAAATTTTAAAGTCTTCTGTTTTTGTTTTGATTTTAAACATTCTACTCAAGGCATCCGCATTAGTATTTATTTTACCCGCTTTATGTACTATCTCATAGTCATATTCCTCTAATTTAATCCGCCATCTTATTAATCGTGAACCCGGGTCCTTTAAATTACAAATCCAAGTTAAGGGTTTATGATCGGTTACTATTAAAAATTTACGTCCATATAAATAATGTCGAAAGTAGTTAATTGCCCAGACAATAGCTAGGAGTTCTCTTTCACTAGGACTGTAATTTGTTTCCGCCATATTAAGGGTTCTACTTGCGTAGGATATGGGCAAATCCTGACCGACTTTGCCTTGTGACAAAATAGCACCAATTGCTTTCTTTGATGCATCTGTTGTTACTATAAATGGCTGGGTGAAATCTGGATATTGCAAAAGGGGTGCGTTTGTTAATTTTTCTTTTAATGTATCAAATGATTCTTGATGTAACGCATTCCAACTTATCCATTTATCTTTTTTCAACAGATCTGTAAGGGGTTTAGCTATTTCGCTAAAATTATTAATAAATTTCCGATAATATCCGCAAAGTCCCAAAAAGGATTTTATTTGTGTAGGAGTTTCAGGAATCTTAAAATCAAGGACAGCTTGGAATTTTGAAGGATCAGGTTTTATTCTTGATTCTGTAATAAGGTGACCCAAATAATTTACTTCCTTGTGCAAAAATTCGCATTTATCCATTTGCAATTTAAGATTTTTCTTTTAATGCAATCAAATACGTCTCGTAATTTTTTATTGTGATCTTTTAAATTTGACTCATAAACGACAATATCGTCAAGATAGACGAAACATTTTGTGCCTTGTAATCCCGTTAATGATGTATTCATCAACCGTTGAAAAGTGCTAGGGGCCCCCTTCAACCCAAAGGGCATTGTGGACGTGGAAAATGCAGTTTTTTGTTGGTCATTAGGTGACATTCTAACTTGATGATATCCCGAAGCTAAATCAAGTGTCGTAAAATATTTGGAGTTCCCGAGTTGGTCTAGGATTTCGGAAATATTAGTAATTGGGAATGAAGTGCCAATTGTTATGTCGTTCAATTTACGAAAATCAACTACAACACGATATTTTCTTTTTCCCGACGCATCAATTTTTTTAGGAACTACTAAAAGTGGTGCGTTATAAGGAGAAGCACTTTTAATAATTATTCCGTCGTTTTCCAACTGATTGATTTGGTTTTGTATTTCAACCTTTTGTGATTCCGGTAGACGGTAAGGTCTAATATTTATTGGACCTGTATTTTCGAAGGTATTTATTTCATGTTGCACGACATCTGTGATAGTCAATGGTTCACCCGGAAAATGACATATTTCAGAATATTCTTTATACATATTTAATATAGATTCTTTTTCTTCAATATTCATATGATCAGTGCGGATTGACTCCGTTATTAATTTAACGCGATTGTTGGTAATGTTTCGAGTTGTAAAACAAGATGTTGAATTTTGATGTGTGTCATCAGATATTATTGTTATGATTTCATGGGGTTTAAGCAAATTAAATTCAATTTTATTGATTTCATTTTGAGTCAAAGTTATAGATTCTTGTGTAGGGTTTAAAATTTAATTTGTCCGTTTTGGATTATATTTAAAGAATTGCTAACGATAGCACTTTTTATATGCATCGCGCTTGTTACTAGATAGTGGTTATCAGTATTTAATGAACTAACGTTTACAGCGATAACTGTCTCACTTCTAGGAGTAAATATTATGGAATTGGATGTCTTGGAGTTAATTAGACAATCTGCGGAATTTATTTCTAAGGTTTGCTGAGCTAGGTTTACATTGGCATTGTTTTTAACCAGATATGGTTTACCAAGAATTCCGTCTTTCGCGATAGGGAAGGAAGATGGAACCAATTGAAATTCAGTAGGTTCTGAATCATGGTCTAGAATAATAGAAATTGCTCCAATGGTAGTTATTGGATAAAAGCATAATTCGCTTAGGATCATATATCAAATTTTCATTTATGTTAGTTACTTTTAATATGTTTACTTCGGAACCCGTATCTACTAATAATTCGAAGCTTTGCTTTGGACGGTTAAATGATCATTATTTAACTCTCTAATTTGATGAATTAATGGTTTTACAATGTTCAGGTTTTTAATAGAGTTTTCTGGAACTTGAGAGTATGTTATTCGATTTTGAAATGTGTACTGGTTTTTATTAGCAAAATGAGGCTTAAAGTTATTGCGTTCATTTGCTCGTTTTCTTTTATAACATTCCTCAATGGAATGACCTGGAATGTTGCAATATCGACATATTAACACATTCGGTTCTCTTTTAATTTCTTTGGAAGTCGATGGATAATTGTTTACTGGAGTACCATATCGGGTCCGATTCTGATTAAAATAATTAGGTTTTTTTTTAATTAGCATAATGAAATTTATTAGCCGGATTTAAATAATAATTTTTTGATTGATTTTGATCCGATTTTAATATTCTTTCTTCTTCAAGGGCTCTTGAGGTACAATCCTCAAAAGTTTCATATGTTCGAGATTTTACATAAATTTTAAGAGGGTACCGAAAACCTTCGGTATATTGAGTTAAAGTTTGTTCTTTTAAAATTTGTTGGACAGTTGCGCATTGTGCGTCTGTTTTGTTTTTACACAAAATATCTAACATTTGGTGATACAAATTTTCTAATCGCGATGTGTATTCGGCTACAGATTCATTCTGTCCTTGTACACATTTGTTAAATTCGAGTTGAACATCGCTCAAAGTTCTTTGACTACGAATTCCATCATTTAAGATATTTTTTAATTCAGTCCAAGTATTTATTTCTCGAAATTTAATTAAACTGAAGGCTTTACCTTTTAATTTTGTGAGGATTCCCTTAGTTACACAGGGAAGTATTTCTGGAGAAACATTATTGATAACAAATTCACAAGCTCTTTCAAAAATTGCTAGTTCGTCAAAACTTTTACCTTCTAGAAAGGGTATGAATTTTAGAGCTGTTTCTAACCCTAATTGATTTGCCATATTTATATTTATTGGAATATTATCACTTTGATATTCAATATTACTATTATGAAATTGGTCAACCAGTTGTTCTTGGTTTGAGTCTGAGTTATTAAATGAATTAATTGAACCAATTTGATTGTTTAAAAATATGGATGTTATGTCGTTTAAAGAACGAGTAAATCGTGAATTCATAGATTAGAATGATTTACAAGTTATGTTCTACAATAGAATTGATATTTGCATAATATGAGATTGTAGAATGAAAGATTTTGGGGAAGAACACACATAAGCACTTTATAATACTCACACAACCACTAAAATCACTTGCATGATTTTGAATGTCGATTATCTGGTAAGATCTTCGTTTCTGCTACCTTTACTATGGCTGCTTGGCTTTGGCTGCTTGGCTATGGCTGTTTGGCTATTGCTGCTTGGCTTTGGCTGCTTGGCTATTGCTGCTTGGCTTTGGCTGCTTGTTCGACGTTGAAATTCCGTAATCGATACACCACCGAAATATATTTTCTTTTTGAATTTGGTTTTCTCACACAAAGTATTTAATACATCGAATTCTGAATACGTTGTAAGAATTCCACCGCTTACCACCAGTTTGTTGTGCCCAAAAATTGTAGAGGAACACAGGAATATATATTTCGGGTATTTATCAAAATCGTGTATGTATGATATGATAGTTTATTGTAGTAGTAGTATATATGTTTATGATGTCCTTTCCATTGGAAGGTTTTGTACAGACTGATTATTAAAGATGAACAAGATAGGTGCATACGTGGTTATAAAATTTTACACGTAAATAAAAATTACCACTCAGTGTTTTCGAGTTCTCAGGGATTCGACTCTCATCAGTAGGAGAATCTTATGACAATTCATACAATTTCATTTATGAAATGGAACACGAAACATCCGGATTTATAATATGAAAAAATAACTAAATACTAAGTCAGCAAAGAATATAAAATAGTTCATTTTAAAAGTTAAAATTTTGAGGGCATAACATAGTATTAAAAATGGAATAAAGGTAAAGATGTATTCGTTATACATTAATTTAATAATGGTACCAAAAACTATTTGTTGAAAATCAAAATAACTTTTGATTTAATATTACCCCAACAATAAGATATGACATATATATTATGATAAAAAAGTCAATTAGGAAATATTTTACTTACGTTTCCATTGTAATATTATGAAAAACACTAATAAAATACTGGAACCAAACTGTCATATTTGAAATTGCAATATTATGCAACATAGATGAAGTTAGTCATTCTATAATGTTGGGGCTGTAGAGCAAGCGGCTATGGAACGAGATATGGAATAGAAAAATTTGGTACTCTGTAAGGGCCAGAGTTATAGAGCTCTATAGCTTATAGCGCTATATCGCTATCGCGCTAAAGAGGCAAGATACAGAATAGCACCATAAATAGGATTTAGTAGCAGGCATGCTAAAAAAATGTTAGGATAAATTATATCAAATACAAACTTTATTCTTCAAATGAGTTTAAGACTTTTAGAAAATTAGAATAATATGCACTTTTAGAAAATTAGAATTATTTAACATCTAATTACATGAAAAGAAATGTTAGATGGACTTCAAGTACCAAATTATTAGTGGTTCCTTTAAATTGGACCTTTACAGATTAGTTTATTGGCTAATCAAATATTCCTAGAATTCGAAAGTATTTTACGGATCGTAGGTAACCTTTATGCAGATCGCATGTAAACTTTATTGCAAATATTGCTTGAAGTATTTTAAAAGTCACTTTCTCCATTTGTCAAATAAAATCATATTACTTTGCCTTATTGTCACCGAAACTCGAATAACCATAAAATAATAAAACATCCTTTTCAATAAACACATAAAAATACCTGACAAGATACTTTCCATAAACACGGTTATTCACAATATCACTAGTTTTACTGGGTCGGATTTTTTACTACAAATTATTTTGTCAAATGTAACTACATATCAAAATTCAATCTTGACAATTGTGTACATAATTTAACTGTCAACAATGTACACAATAACACAGAGCAATAATGTAATACTAGGAAATATGAACATGTAAATTTATACTCTTCAGTAAAATTTGAGATATGTGTACCAATAGGTTGTGTGACGTGTTAGGTTTAATTATGTTTTTTGTAATGTACTATTACATGTGTTACCTATGCAACAAAATGAAAAACAATTGATCATTATTATTATTATTTTAGAAATACGTCAGTAGATAAAATGTTATGTACAAAAACTTAGTCTTTCTAATAATCGACTGTAATAGACTGTTAATTTTCTTATTTAAACAAGTCAGACCGTCAGAAATTTTGTATCCTTTCTTATTCTACATTATTGAATAAATTAATCTCTTAAATAGACAGGTTGTGTTCATTGAGTAGCCCAATGCCCTCAAATTTCTATCAGGTTATGGGCCCAGACTATGCTGGATGTCTGGAGTTTGAGAGGATAACCGTTGGAGAAGGGAACACGTGTCGGATCAACGATTTATTTCAAATTATTGATTACCGTCTGAAATCACTCACGAAGGACCACTGCAAGTCAGGATTGATCATCAGACGTCGTCGTCAGAAGCAAGTCGTCGAGATTCACAGTCATTTAAGCCAGTCACGAGTCATCGAGGACGATTATCACTTGGCTCATCAAGGAAGCGTCAAGGTCAACAGCGTGTCAATAATCGCAACTAGTCATGGACACTTTTAAGTCGCAACTCGAGTTGCTAGCCGAAGACACCAATGGAAATGTAGATTATGTGTCGTGGAGATTTAAAATTGATTTATTGCTAAAAACTAGAGATATCTTTGATGTTTCCATCGGGTTGAAAATTAGGCCTGCCGGGGCACTCACCGATGCGCCTGTAAAATTATGGTTAAAAAAAGGTCTCGAGGCACAATCTATTGTAGGTTTAAATGTAAATAGAGGTATTGCCAGAAGAATTGCGACTTGTACTACGGCAAAAGATATGTTAAATAAGTAAACAATTTTGTACGGGAAGAAATCCGACATTTCTGTAGACAGCCTACAGCGAAAGATTGCTGAAGATTTAGGTACTGGAGGAGAAATGTTGAGAAACAGTCGGATTCTGACTCGGATTCTCGGAATTCTACCTCCAAAGCTTCATCACTTGCAAACAGCGTGGGATAATCTCATTAATGCTGACAAGGCAATCGACACACTCATACAGAGACTGCGACTAGAGGAAGATCGACTAAATGAAGGCGAAGCATCTAGCGAATTATCTACTCACAATGTACTCATCAACAAGTCAAACAGAAGGTCCGGACACAACAACTCACACAGATACGAATCAACTGCTGCAAGTAGCTTTAAATGCGGACAGAAAGGTCACGTCAAAATATATTGCCGAAACAAACTGTGCGCCAAATATTTAGCTTACTGCAAGGAGAATTACTCTTGTAATGGATGCGGCAGGAAAGGTCATTTTGTGAAGGATTGTCCAAGGCGAACCGACGACCGATTTGGAGGTAAAAATGTAGAAAGAAGCGAATCACGTCAAACAAATCGGAGAGCTCTAGTCACTGTGGGACTGTCAACCGCCAACCTGGAAAGCATAGAAATAACGCAGGACGCTCAACATTGCTGGTACCAGGACTGTGCTGCAACGCACCGTGATTGGTTTACTGTATACACCGAACTAAATCGCTCTTACGAGATCACTATAGGTGATTCAACAAAATTGAAAGGTGTTGGAATTGGAAATGTCGTACTTGAGGCTTTTAATGGCCGAACCTGGGATAAAGTTGTGCTTGAGCAAGTTCTCCACGTGTCGAAACTAAAATTCAATTTATTCTCAGTGAGTCAGACCCTCGACAAGAACTATATTCAGACTGCCGACCGGGATAGATCAGTTTTTAAAACGTCAGATCATCGTGAGACTGTAGCCATTGCGGAACGTGATGGAAATCTCTACAAAATGCTATTACGTCGAGAGAAGACTGGGAAATGTTTAATTTCTACATCCATCAAGACCTGGCACCAGAGCCTCGCTCATCAAGACTTAAAGTACGTCAAAGACATTTTGGAGAGGAACAACATTAAGTACATGGATGATTGGGGGAATCATGTATGCAATGAATGTGTATTCGGTAAACAGCATCGCATCTCACACCCCATCAATAAGAAAGTCGCTGCTAAACCTCTAGATCTCATTCACGTTGATGTCTGTGAGTTCAATGCATCTTCTCTGGGAGGTGCGAAGTATTTTTTACTCTTTAAGGACGACTACTCCCACTTTAGAACAGCGTATTTTCTGAAGACAAAGGACGAAACATCCGTCAAACTGGAACTGTTCTTGAAGATGGTCGAAAACCAGTTTGGAAAGAGAGTGAAATGCTTGAGATCTGACAATGGCAGAGAAATAAAAAATGTAAGTACCCAAAAAATACTTGAGGAACTCTACACACTTTTCGAACGCGTACACGCCACAACAGAATGGCAGAATAGAGAGAAATGAGGACGATAGTTGGGTCAGCCCGTTCCATTATGCTGTCTTTACGATTAATCAAACCGGAATTAGCTCTGTAAAGGGGAAGAGTCCGGCAGACTTGTGGTTCGGAAGACACTTGGATATTCACAAACTCAAGTCTTTTGGTTGTAAGTGTTACGTATTGACTCCCGATCACAAGCACACCAAACTAGACAAGAAGTCAAGGCAGGGAATTTTTGTCGGGTATGACTTGGATTCCTCTTGTTATCGAATCTACATACCAGAAGAAAGAGATATCATCAGCTCCGTCAATGTGATTTTTGACGAGAGTGAAGATGAAGAAACGCATCGCACAGACATCGAATTAGCCGCTGTGCACATTCCAATATCAGAAGTGTCACTAAGTTCAGAAGAATCGGAGGAACCGGATCCACAAGAAGACCAGGCAGAAGGTCAGCAGCTCAGGAGAGCAGGACTGCAAGACCGCCGCGATCTTCAACCACCGATTAGATACTCCGATTACTTCATGGGGTATTCTGGGAGAAGTAGCAATAATACTGTCATGATCTGTGAAGCCGAAAACATACCAGTAGTAGAAGCCATCAAGGACAAAAATTGGTTCAAAGCCATGTCGCAGGAATTTGAATCCTTGATCAAAATGGGAACTTGGAATTTGGTCAAATGTCCGACAGAAGGTAGACCTTTGACATGTCTTTGGGTGTTACGTCAAAAACCAGACGGGACGCTGAAAGCGAGGTTAGTAGCTCGCGGGTTTGAACAAGAGGAGGGATTGGATTACTCGTTGACATTCAGTCCGGTAGCTCAACACTCTTCAATTCGCCTGATCTTGAGCCACGCCGCTTCACAGAAATTGAAACTGGTACCATTCGACGTCACCACTTGATGAAATTCTGTATATGTTCCAGCCGGAAGGATTTGAGGACGGGACTGACAGAGTTTGCAGACTGAAGAAAAGCCTGTACGGACTGAAGCAAGCTCCAAAAAAATGAAATGAGAAAATATCAGCTTATTTAAAAACCATCGGACTTCATAGTACGGATGACGATCGATGCGTATTCTACAACCAGAAAAGAACTATATTGTTAACATTGTTTGTCGATGACGGTCTTATAGCCGGAAGAGATGAGCACGATATTTACAGCATTCTGAAAGTAATGAATGAACATTTTGAAATTACTTTTAATCCGCAAGTACAAAAACAATTCTCATATTTGGAATGGAGATAAAGACTAAGTCGAAAGGCATATCTGTCTACCAAGCCAAGTACACTAAAATAATCTTGAATCGTTTTAACTGCTCAACATGCAATCCAGTCTCGACCCCAATTGAAGGACGAATGGTCACCGAGGAGGAGAGAAAAGTCAACGATGAACCTGTGCCAGCCACCACTCCCAATCGCGAAGCTATAGGTAGCCTGCTCTACTTGTCCACGATATCGCGCCCGGACATATGTTATGCCGTCAACCTTTTAAGTCGTCACTGCAATCGGCCAATGATGAGTCACTGGAAGATGGTGAAAAGAGTATTTCAGTACCTAAAGAGGCATATCGAAATACCACGCCAATTTATTCAAGAACATATTGGCAAGACTGTCATTCTCGAACATGTACAAAGCTCAAAACAATTAGCTGACATCTTGACAGAGCCACTCAATCGCAAAAGTTTTGAAAGTCTTCTTTGTAAAATAATAAAGGAGGAGTGTTAGGTTTAATTATGTTTTTTTAAATGTACTATTACTTCTGTTATCTATGCAACAAAATGAAAAACAATTGATCATTATTATTATTATTTTTGAAATACGTTAGTAGATAAAATGTTATGTACAAAAACTTAGTGTTTCTAATAATCGACTGTAATAAGCTGTTAATTTTCTTATTCAAACAAGTCAGACCGTCAGAAATTTTGTATCCTTTCTTATTCTGCATTATTGAATAAATTAATCTCTTAAATAGACAGGTTGTGTTCATTGAGTAGTCCAACGCCCTCAAATTTCTATCATGACGTTATCTGGCCTGGTATGGCCCTGTCACTCCTTTTTATGTGGGACGGTTTCCTGGTGCTCGAGCGCCCTCAACGGTTACAGCTTTACAGATGCACTTATTACGCTCTAACCAAAGGAAAAATACAGGGCACTCGGTTGATGTCTGTGACGGACGTAAGGTCGAAGTTACGATTAAATTCCACTGCACGAACCGGTAAAATATCCGCAGGTTGGGAACTGCGTATTATTTGCCCTGGAGGCAAAATAGAATTTAAACCGCGATCCGGTAAAATTACCGGTTGGTGAAACAGTCGGTACTTGCACCTTGTTACTGCCACGAGAGCCACAGCTGCCGCTAGATACGAGAAAAGTAACGCGAAGTTGCGGAAACACAAGATCGCGAACCGGTAATAGAACGGTTAGCAGAAATGGTCAGAAACCACACCTAGCTACAACCAGAAAAATTACGGCTGCCACTTGGCACAGTAAAAGTAACATGAAGCTACAGGAACGAATATATCGCAAACCGGTAAAAGAACGGGTAACAGAACGATCGGCTATAACACCTAGCTACGGCCAGGAAAACCACGGCTGCCGCTGTAGACCAGGAAAATCACGGTCAAGACAATCTCGGTAAATTATCGCATCATTAGGTATCGACCAGGAAAGCTCCGATTCAGATACTCAGTGTAGAGCTCAACCGAGGCCTGTATATATATACTAGGCTGCTAATTAAACGTTCCTAGTCTTGCAGAAAAACCTGCCTAGATCCAAAAATAAATATAAAATTGAATAGTTTGCAGCCAAGAATTGAACCGTGGACCTTTAGAACGGTAGCCAAGCATTTTTACTTTCTTATACGAAGTATAAGTAAGTATTGTAATCATGAAATATTTCGATCTCGAGATTTTAACGGAAATATATCTTTCGACTTTCCCTGAATCGAGTCTTACTATTTTTGAGATGACGTCTGTCTGTATGTGTGTGTGTGTGTGTGTTTCTGTCTGACTCTGTGTGTATGTGTGCGCTCTACAGTCGAAGCGGTAAGAGTTAAATTTATGAAACTTCAAACTTGATTTGGATATGTTTGGCAGAAAAACCTTTTATTTTTGAAATGAATATTCCAACAGGAAGTGCATGTTTACTCTAGTCATGTTTTACAATTTCTGCTATAACTCAAACGGTAGTTTTTACAGTAAAATTTTAAGAATGAAAATAAAAGATATTGATATTTCGAGTAACTTTTATTTGAAAATATTTTTCAAAAAAGGTTTTGTTACAAATAAAAGAGTATTGTTTCAATATTCTGCTTTAACTCAAAAGCGGTATTACTTACAGCAAAATTAGTAAAAATGAAAATAAAATATATTAATATTTCGCATAACTTTTATTTGAAAAGTATTTCCAGAAAAGGTACCGGTTACAAAATAAATTAAGGTAATTTCTATATTACATTCAATACTTCTCACGCTGATTACTTCATGTGTATACAATTGCGGATATATTTAGTGGACGATATTTTAGTTGATTTTTACAAAATTTAAATTTCTTTAAAATTAATATAAGATATCTGTGCATAAGTATGTTAATATACTTTCGTATACGCTAATATAATTTCGTATACTCATTTTGGATCGATCGTTAGAATTTATAAAACCTTTAAATTTTTCAACGAATTAATTAAAATGCGTATAAGAAAGTTCAGTGACAGACACGTCAGCTTTTTTATTTCATTTTCAATTTTCTTTAGTATTTGATTAAGATAATACATTAGTTATTATGATCTAGTGTTTGGACAACATGGTTGGTTTTGTCAGAGCTCCTACTCACATGGGGAGTGTATATCTGTGTATGTGTGTAAATTGCGTTGTGCGCTTGAGCATTGTGTGATTGTGTTTGTTTTAATTTTAATTTTCTATTTGTGCGTTTTGATTGTGCATTTGTGGAAAAGGAGGTACCAAAAACCCATTTAAATATATACAAATTAATGAAATTTATTCTTTGTTTAAAACTTACTAACTAGCTTAACTAACTTAAAATTTCATATATTTTATAAAACATTTTATATAATTGATGATCGATGGTACATATTTTGTGTATGAGAAATGTTTTGTGTAGTGTACGGTGTTGTGTTTGTTAATGCTAGGTGTTCTGCTCATGAAATATGGGTAAGTCTTGGTAGAGGAGCTTGTGTGTGAGTCTACATGTGGTGTTGTCGCGAATTTGTGTGATATTTCTTATGAGTGTGTTTGAATTGAATTGTGTGTTTTTGTAAAATTTATGCGATGTGTATGTTAGTGTCTTCGTGTAATTGTGTGATGCCTGTATATTTTCCAGAGGTGGTCGCCAGGCGAAGACATTTGTTTTGAAGGCGTTGCAGTGGTAGTGTGGTGGTGTCCGGTGCGTTACACCAGACCAGGAGTGAATGATTGATGTGTATATAAGAAGTTTATTTTTATCTTTTAAAGAGTTATTTTTGGCAAGAAGAGGATATAGATTGCGAATGACGGCACATGCTTTATAAATTGCATGTTTAATATGATGGTTGTAACTTAATGTTCTGTATAAGTGTATAACTAAGTATTTTACTTTGTTAGTAGGTGTAAATTTTTGTTTATGTATTTCAAGGGATGTGACTATTCTGTTGTGTGTGAATTTACCTGTAAAGACTACGGTTTCGGTTTTATTCATATTTATGTTTAAGAATGTTAATGTGTTTTTGTGTTTCTTTGTAACTTGGGAATTAAAAGAGTGTGTGTAGATTGCTGTGTCGCCTGCGTATTGTGCAGTGTGAGTGTTCGGGAATGTAGGTATGTCGGTTGAAAAGCTTAGGACCAAAGATGTTGAGTTTGAGCAATTAATTTTGGTTGTGAAGGTTCGGATAGTTAGGTAAGAATAGATAAGTTTGATTACACTAGAAGGGAATTGGAAATAAATAAGTCTTGACACGAGCCCTACTGTCCAGACCGTATTGAAGTCTTTTTCTATGTCCAATAGGGTCGTGACCGTTACCTTAATTTTATTGATATGGGTCGCGATATCGGTTGCAATCCTGCACACCTACTGCACCGTGCAATGTTTGGCTCGGAAGCCAAATTGGTGTCTTGTATCGATATCGTCGACCCGGGAGAGGATGATCTTTTGGGTTAGCTTGAATAGGGTGTTTAAAAGGCTGTTGGGGCGATAGCTTGTGGGTGCAGATGGAACTTTACTTGGCATAAGGATTGGATGGACTGTAGTAGTTTTCCAGGCAGCAAGGAAGTGATGCAGTTTGATTATGGAATTTATTATGCAGTGGAGTTGGATAAGGGATTTTCTTGACTTGGCTTGACTTGACTTGACTTGACTTCAGGATATGGTATTTTGTTTGGTCAAGACCAGGAGCTTTACGGTTGGGTAGGATTTAATTATTTTGGTTAACTCGGATGTGGTAATACGGAGTTTGGCCAGCGTTTTGGTGTCAGTGTGATGTAGGGTATTTAAATATTGTAGTGTATCTTGTTTGGTATTATCTTGTATGGGTGTGTTTTGGGTGTGAGTTACGTGTATTTGTTCAAATGTGTTGGCTATCATTTCTTCCTTGTCTTCATCCGTGATAGCTGTTATATTGTTGTGTGTTATAGTTGGTAGTCTGGTGTTAGGTTTTTTGAGTGTTCTTGTCAGCCACCAGAGAGAGTTATCGTTGGGGTTGAGGGCGGAAAGTTTTAGGGACCATGTGTTATTTTTGTGTGTTTTTTTTTTAGTTTTAATTTGTGAGTTTAGTGTGTTGAGGTGTATTCTGTGTAGGGGTGTGCGTGTCCTCTGGTGTAGTCTTCTGGTGTGATTTCGTTGTTTAATTAATTGTGTTATGTGCGGTGGAAAGTTAGGATTGTTTGTTCACTTTAATGTTGTTTGTGTGTTTCCGTTTTGCTATGTGTATGATTCTATTTGTGTGTCGATGTCCTGTGTTGTGTGTATTTGCTTGATAATGGGGATGATCGTGTCCAGTGTTTTGCGGAAATGCGCCCAATTTGTGTGTTTATATGATGTGATTGTTTTAGTGGTGTTTTCTATGTGATGTTTGGTTAGTTGAAATATGATTGGGGTATGATCTGAGTTAAGCTCGGGTAATGATATGGGGCGAGTGATGTTACGAACATTTTTGTTTATGATAAGGTCGATGGTGGAGGGCGTACTTCCGTTTTCGGGGTAGTGTGCGAGGGTGATGGATATAGTAGGATAGTGACGTGTGAGTTTATGTATTATTTGAGTGTGTTGCCATTTGTGTTGTTTGTTTTGCAGTCCGCATGTCTCGCGTTGAGGTTGCCGATCATCAAAATATGGTGAAGTATTCGCTGGAAGTTTTAACTTTTTCTAGGGCTCTGTTTAGGTCTTTTATTGCTTTAACCATGTTGGATACGTTTATTTTTTCATGTAGTCTTGCCGTTTCAGCGAATAGATCCGTTATTTCGTCAATTGGTTGGTCCTCTGTATATTGTGTCGTTGGTACTGTTTCTGTTTCAGTAGGTATGTTTTACTTTTGTTGTGGTTTTTGTTTGTCCATGAATCGGTGTCGTATTGACGGAGGAGGTGGAAGGGTTGGGAAGTCATGCTTTTTGGAGGGGATGTTTTGTTTTGTAGGTAATGTTTGTGAGTGCGTAGGTTTATTCCAGGTTTTGGGTGAGGATAGATCTGTGTATGTGGTGGGATGTGCTTGCTTATTTCCATGGTCTTGATTTTTGCCAGGTAGATGTGGCATTCAGAGTGATGGGCTGAATGCGGACCACCACAGTTGGAGCAAGTGGCAGGGGTGTCTGGTATCTTGATGCATGTGTGTGTGTGAGGTGTCCATGTGCGCACTTGAGGCAGCAGGGACGGAGCCAAGCACCCCGTAGCCATAGTGCTTGCATGAATAATGGCCATAACTTCGTCAAAGTTGCTTTGCTTTTTTATTGACCATGGGCAAATATTTAGTTTTTGACGATTCCTTGAGTTCCGCTGCAGGAAGACATATACCTATAATTTTAATTAATTAAGGGGAGGTTCTCATTAAAACTACCGAAAATGATGCAAAGTTCAATAATTTTTTGCGAGGTATCTATAAGACTTAAGAATGCGAATTTTTGTGAAAAATCTTTATTGAACATTTGTCTTAAATTCACAATTTTTTTGCCTTGTGAAAATCCAAGATAGCGGCGTAATGGCCGCTTCCCTTCGTCATGTTTTTGGAATTTTTCCAAGCTGCGAGAACGATCCTGCCTCTGAAAATGGACGTAGAAACGTAATCAGACAATTTTCCTAATCCTTATACATTGGTGCATAGAATATACTAAAATATCTGAATAAAAGTCAAAATTTACAAAATGGGAGCCATTTGAAAAAAACCTTCATTTTTAGGGGTCTTTTTTCGACTCAGCAGGGCGTGTAAAAATACTAAATATTAACATTTTGCAACGATTCTAGTATATCCTATGCACAAGACTGTGTCCTTCCCGAAAATTAAAGAACGAAGTTAATCGGTTGAACGATACGAGAGTTATCGTTCTCGCAGTTTTCAAAAAGTGTGTTTCGAGAAAAACGCGTTTGAAGTTTGGGAACGTATTATTACGTGTTCAATCTGTTTAAAACTTCAATTTTACCCAAAAATGGGTGAATTTATAGGTTTTTGGGGTCGCCAAATCCGAATCTGACGTCCAAATTCCAAAATTCAAAATGGCGGATCCAATATGGCGGATCAAAAAAATTTTAAATAACCAATTTCGCTGAAAATTTGTAAATAAGTATTTTTAGGGCCGCCGAACCCGAATCTGACGTCAAAATTAAAAAATTAAAAACTGTCGGGAAAACCGGTCTCGGCAAGCGGGGCGGAGACCGGTCCCTTTTTACATCGCTGCGTCGCGGCGCGCTTGTACCTGATTCGTTCGGCGGGCTGTAGCAACCGAAATACTTTCCGGATTGGGATGTCATTTGGCCCACTTATTTTTGATAAATGTAGCTTCATAATATGTATTAAAAAAAAATCGATTTTTTGAAAATTTTTAATTAAAGTATTAAAGTATTTGTTTTCATTATAGGGTGCAACTTGGCCAGCTGCTCATATGCTCGCCGTTACATGGATTCAACCACGCCATGTCAGCAGTTTCGTTTCATGCTACACTGCGGTAAACCTTGGCTATGCTATTGTTGGATTGCTAGGTACGGCGCTGGTTCGATCTGTAGGTCGTGATTCATTGAGCTACATTATCTGTATGGTGGCGGTACTATGGTATGTGCTATGGTGGAGATTTGTTGAGGAAACTTTATCACCCAATATGCCTATTCGTGATGTAAGTTATATTATATTATTACTTTCGCTTTCACCCGCTATTAAATTTTGTAAAAATGTTCTGTAAAAAATTTGATAGGAATTTACATAGTCCACTTTTGCCCTTTTAGCGTTGAAAGTGTCTAACTCCCTTTAATATAATTACAAATTCCTCGTTCTCGAAAGCATGTTTGGCGACTGGGTCGTAGTTTGGTTACATAAGGAAGATGTACAAAACGTGAAAGAAATACGCGATATATATATATATATATATATATATATATATATATATATATATATATATATATATATATATATATATATATATACATATATATATATATATATATATATATATATATATATATATATATATATATATATATATATATTTATATATTTATATATATTGTAACGACTCCTTTGATGAGGGCTACTAATGAAACTCCGGCTAGGTCTCAAATCGAAGTCGGGGTGGATTGGTTAACTACTATGCAGCTAGGTAACGATAAATGAAACTCAATAGATTTTTTTTTAAATATGAAAAAATTTTATTTCAAATTCTAAGATTATCTTAACTGGGCATTTGAAACCAATACAATCTAAATTAATTACAAACGAATAAAAACAAATACTTAAATGAGTCCTTTCTAGTGACTGTGTAATCCAGAACTTTGTTTTCGTTGGGCGCCAGTCCGAATTCTCATTCGAACGTCCTGGATGCGGCAGAGTAGTGTTTGCCTGTACTGTCTTCAGTCTCCTTTGTAAATATGGTTATATATTTTTTTCCAATGGATGGCCATTTCGTTTTCTCAAATAAAATAATCACACAAAAGGCTGTCACACACGAAAGAAAAATTCAATTATCAAATCAACAACTCCACTCTCTTTTTTTGTTGCCATCTTACCTCAAAAAAAAAAACAATATTCAAAGGATACATATAGCCTACTATTAAACTACGAAATGGTTACATTACCCTTACTTCCTCCAAAAAAAAGTTTAGTTTCTGATAACTCAGAACAAATATTTATATATGAATTTTTTTTATCCAATTATAGTTTAATATATTCTGTAAAAGATTAGTAAGCCGTCGTTCAACGCGGCTGGAATGGTTTTAACAATTCAACGTGCCACACTCCCAGAGGACGACCATAGCGAGTTTCCGAAGTTCGTGTAACAACTTTACATTTAATGAATTTTGGGGCTAACTTTGAGGAATAATAGTTACCGCCATCAGAAAGAGTAGTTTTACGTTTCCAGACAGTGTATCCAACATGATAAACAGGAGGGGGTCTACGACGTAGATTATAGTACGCACTATTTTTCTTCGCAACCGCATCAATTCGTTGACGCACCAGATCTTGCAATTTTTGTAACCGTGTAAGCCGGTGATCAAAGTCGTGATGATCATCTATTTTTGCTGGTGTATCAACATTAATTGATGTATTCATAAGGTGAAGTTCACGACCAAAGTTTAAGAAAGCCGGGCTATAACCGGTAGTTTCATGGACAGCGGTACTCAAAGCGAAACGCAATTTTGGAAGGTGTATGTCCCATGATCTTTGATCATCCTGGATGAAGGAAGAAATCATAGTTTTAATGAATGGTTAGTTCGTTCCGAAGGATTAGCAGAAGTATGATAATTTGGATTAAGTTGCAACCTCACCGAATATCGAAGAGAAAATCAAACGCCTTTTTCAAATCGAAAAACCCGCAAATCAACTTTTTATTATTATCAAGCGACTTTTCGATAATCATACGAAGAGAAAACAGTTGATCAACACACCTTCCTTGGTAGAAAGTAACGTTGCATATTATGCAGTTTCATACGTGGTATACACCTCATTTTCTCAATTACAAAACTTCCATACAGCATCCTTATAACGCACAACAAACTAATCGCTCTATTGTTATTACAACCGCTCAAACAACCCTTTTTTTTAAAGAGAGCAAAAACAGTACACCTCCAATTATTCGAAACTACGCCATTTCCAAACAAAAGTTAAATATTTTTAATAACCAATCGAACAAACTTACATTCCCAAATTTTTGCATTTCCACAGTTATGCCATCAATTCTAGCAGCTTTATCCCATTTTATTCGCGATAGACGCTCATATACATCATCTTCACCAATTAATCATTCATAAACAACCATTTCAATACTAACATCTGATGCATTACTACATCCACATGAACTAACATATAACCTTTTGAAAAATTCACACCACCTCACTCTCATATCTGATTAATTCCAAACTTATGCACCACCTTCATTCTTTATAGCTTTCACGCAACTGGTATTGTTGCCGCGTTGCAATTTCTTTATACTCGCCCAAACCAATTTCCTGTTCATACTAAAGTCCGACATCATCTTTTCATTCATCGCCTTCTCCAAATCAGTTTTTTTTTTCATTCGCATTTCTTTTCGAATCTCTTTTCATCAGTTTATATTGAGTCATCACCATGAACATCACCAGCAAATTTTTGATATTCAAATAACTTAGGTATGCTGCATTCTTTCTACGGACAGCTTCTTTAATATTCTCATTCCACCAACCATTTTGGATACGTGCACTTATACTTGAAATACCGCATACTTTAGTCGCGCATCTTACAACTGCTGTTTTAAAATCATTACAGATCACATTCACATCACACATTGAACTGCAAACGTATCGATTGGTAACGCTTTATAACGGGATAACTCATGCATAACGAAAAACGAATTGCCATGTCACTCGAAACACGCGTATAAATGTTTACACTTAAAAAAAATTACGTGATCGAAATAAATAGTATAAAAATGCGAGGCCGTAGATAAATATTATTAAAAGAGAATCGCTTGAATGAAATATTGTAAGCAAGCAGAACAGAAAGGCACGTATGGAGAATTTCTAAATTTAAATGAAGCGAAAGTAAGGAAAGAGTTGACTGGCGAAAGATTGCCGAAATGCGAATTAGTGTAAAGGTTTTTATGCCACTCCATTTTATTGGAATATGTATGTATACATTTGGTAGCAGTAATCTTTTAGTTCTGATGAAACATAAACTAAATGCATTTGAATAGCCAGTAATTAATTTGGCAGATCCTTTGTCGGTCTATTTTTTTGTATGCAGTAATAGTGACACTATTTTTATATAAATATTCTTTTATAGGAACACCGTAATTTACCTTGGCGCAGATTACTATTTTCGGGACCTGCGTGGGGGTGCGGTGTTGCACTTGTAGGCAGCCAGTGGGCTGATGCGACACTAATGCTTGGCGTCACTAAATATCTGAAACTAGTCTATGGGTTTTCAACAGCGCATGTACGTTATTTACTATCTATTTTAGTTGTAATAAATAAATATGTGATTTGCTATATTGATAAGCACTAAGGTATAAATCGATCCAGTCGATCTCTTTTCAATGGTAGTATATTATGTTTAAGGCGCGATACTTGCAAACCCTGGGTATCTACGTTGTTACAAGTGTAAAAGGTGAGGAAGCAAGGGGAAGTCCCAAACTCTACTTCCTTCCAAAAGTTCTCGTCAGGTATATACAAATCGTAAATTTCAGATTTTAACGGAAATATATCTTTTGACCTTCCCTGAATCGAGTCTGACTATTATTGAGATGTGCGTGTGTGTATGTGTGCGCTCTACAGCCTAAACGGTAGAAGATAAAATCTGAAACTTACGATTTGTATATACCTAACAGGAACTTTTGAAAGGAATATTTAAACCGGAAGTGCACGTTTACTCTAGTAATGTTTTGCATTTTCTGCTATAACTCTAAAATGGTAGTACTTACAGTAAAATTTGTAAGTGTAAAAATAAAAGATATTGGTATTTCGCATAACTTTTATTTGAAAATATTTTGCAGAAAAAGTACTGGTTACAAAAATAAAGAGTTATTTTCAATATTCAGCTTTAACTTGAAAACGGCAGTATTTAAATCAAAATTAGTAAGAATGAAAATAATAGACACTCATATTTCGCAAAACTTTTATTTGAAAAGATTTTTCAGAAAAGCAATTGGTTACTAAAAAAATAAGTTATTTTCAATATTACATTTAATACTTCTCACGCCTACTGCATTGACTTGACGCAGTATATATGCGGGCATGCGGAAAGTTTGCCACTGAACCCCAGAGAAAAAAAATTATGTTAAGTTCAGTGACAACAATACATACGAGATATATCACAGAAATTTTACAAAAACACGCAACTACACTCAAACACACTTATAAAAAAATCGCACTCAACCGTAACAACAACACGACACGTAGATTTAAACACAAGTTACCCTACCAAAAATTACCCATTTATCTTTAGGAGTTTCACGAGGAGAATACATAAAACTAACGCGTACAACCACACCGTACACTTTTAACACACATGCACACTACACAATACAAAACAAAACATACTCTCGTACACAAAAATTGTCCCCATCCATCACCAACAATATCAATTTATTTTAAATTAGTTAAGTTAGTTTGTTAGTTTTATCAAAAATATTTTCATCTAATTAAATGGGTTTTCCGGTACCTCCTTTCCCATAAAACACAATCCCAACACACAACGCATAACAACAAATGTGCAAGCGCACAACGCAATAACACTCATGCACAGATATGCACTCCCTTTGTATGTAGGAGCTCTGACAAAACCAACCATGCTGTCCACGCATTAGTATTAATGTATCAAAAAATAATATCAAATAAAGAAAATTGAAAATGAAATGAAAGTTCAGTGACAGACACGTCAGCCTTTTTTCTTAGAATATGCCTGTCTACGCGTAAATAAGCGGGGATTTCGTTTGGTATCTCTTACATTTTTTGCCATAATTTATGTATGCGTTGGTATGATAAACAAAACAATAACACAAATTACACGATATATGAAAAATATTTTTATTCAATACTACAAAAATCAATTGTTTGCCCATGAATACTCAATAGGAAATAAAACATTCGCATATTTGAATCAGATTTGTTTTAATATTCATACAATGTACCAAATATACTTTTACGTAATTACATTTATATTAAATATATTTTCCCGCCAAAACGGTATTAATGTTGATCATTTTTTCCATTCGACAATGGATATATAATCGTATTATTGGAAGTTGGAATAAAATAATTTAGGCCGAATAGACAAATTTAGAGGGTTAAATAAACATTATTAGAATTTGAAATAATTTAGTGAAGATCGCATCGATAATTTTAGAAATATAAAAAAGTATTCCAATATAAAAATAGTGTTGTAAAATAAAAAAATGAAACATAATTTCTGCCGTTAATAACCAAAGAACCAAAGTTTTTTACTTTCTTATACGCAGTATAAGTATTGTAATCATGAAAAATTTCGATCTCGAGATTTTAACGGAAATATACGTTTTGACCTTCCCTGAATCGATTCCTATTTTTGGAATGACGTCCGTCTGTGTGTGTGTGTGTGTGTATGTTCTCTACAGCCTAAACAGTTGAAGCTAAAATTATGAAACTTTAAACTTAAGATTTGCATATGCCTGAGGTGTGCACCTCCTATTTTTGAAAAAAATCTTCAAAGCGGAAGTGCCAGTTTACTCTAGTCAATTTTTGCATTTTCTGCAATTAATCAAAAATGGTTACAGTTACAGAGAAATTTCATGAACGAAAATTAAAGGTATTTATATTTAGCACAACTTTTGTTTGAATTATTTTTCCAAAGAGTAATGGCTTCAAATTAAATTTCTGCTTATTATATATATTTTACATAAATCGTATCATCTGCGCCTGTCAATTGTTTAACAAAATAGACTTAAATAATTTGAAGTTTCACATTTTATATTGTTTCTAAGAAATATATCTACTGTAAAAGCGAACTAAATGTTAGAACGAATATTATAAATTAGAAAAATAATGTAACTACGATATGGCTTAACCCATATGCGGATAAGAAAGTTCGGTGCATGACACTGCAGATATTTTAACAATAGTATGTATAATTCAATTGCTAGGAGATGAAATGGGGGAATGGCTCCGCGATAATATTATTGTTTCAAACAAATTGCTATAGTAGAGACATTTATTCATCATAATTCTTATTAAAAATACCCACTCGTATACTTGAAATAAAACAATAGTTACGAACGGTAATGCATATTTTTTAAAACGTATGCAAAGTTTAGTTGTTAAACTACACTTCTCCGTGAAATATTTGATAAAAATGTTACTTATGTGGGCCTAAAAATTCCGTAAGAATAGTATCAATTTGCTAATATTTAGTATAATTAAAGGTGCATTAGGTTTAAGCACGGACCCGTGTAGAGACATCCTTTGTGATCATAATCATGTTTTTCAAGTATGATAAAGTAATGTGTATTACCTTCAGAACGAATTTGCCAAACACCGTTTTTCCTACTTTTATCACTACAAGTATCACGCCGTAATAATGTTTCTTTTAATATTAGGAACACGCGCTGGCATCTTTGCCTCATATTGGTCATTTTCTGGTTGCATTAGCTATGGGGTTTTTCGTGGATTACATCAGAAGGACTGGTATCTTTTCTACAACAACTTGTAGAAAATTGTTTGTCTACTTATGTGAGTACAAACTTTTATTTTTTTACGGGGGGTTCAAACATTCAACAATTATCAAAATCGCAGTAATTGATTCCATAATAGTAGAGGCTAATAAATCTTAAATATAAGTGTTTTACTTATTTTTTTGTAAGTAGGGTCAACAAATTAGTTTTCTTACTTAAAGTGCATATGTTTTTTATTTATTTATTTATTTAATTTGCTTTATTTTTACGAAGTTATATGTGTGATATTTTCTTTTTAATGCAGCTCATTTTCTACCAGCCACAATGATGTTTGTGTTGGGTTACACTGGATGTAATTCAGCTGCACCTGCAGCCTTATACGCTACTGCCCTCTTATTGACCGGAGCAACACCAGCAGGAGTATATGCCAGCGCTGCTGATATTGCACCGAACTATGCCGGTAAAAATGAACATGAATTGAGAACTTAATGTTGTAGGAAAGTATTGTTGGTGAAAATATTTGCTTGTATTTAATGCTCGTCAGCGGGAAGAATCTTCATCTCTATTCGCAAAAAATATCAAAGTAGCTGACCCCTTGCGGATATAATATCTACTAGAGAGTGTAGGAAAACAAACCATTTCATCATATGGATTTATGTGTTAAAGTTGATCGTTGTATCTGATTTTGTTAATTTTTGTAAACAACTGCCATTTATTAGTATAACTTCAAATATATAAAATTAAGAACAATATACAGTAACATTAATTCGATTTAGTATGCAAATAAGTAAATGCGAACAGCATAAATAACAAAATCGCAGTACTCTAGGTTCAATAAACATAAACCGAATTGCAGCTGTCCATAATACGAATGTTTTTCCTTTAAATATTGGACGTCCACAATTTCTAAATATGGGCCCACCTTTATATGAGCATGTGCCTTGCAAATTTCAATTTTGATGTAAAATAATGTTTACTTGATGATGTGTTGCGTTTAAGTTGCTCGTTTGCAAGCACCATTCTACAAGCTCAATGTTTGCAGAATCTTTTTTCAATCCGCATAACGTCATGTGACCGGCATTAAACGCAGCTTCACCCTCAGTTATTGCACGTAAATTACTCCCAATATAATGAAAAATTTTACCCAGCTGCATTTTGCACTGGCTCATTGTTCACGAAGATGAAAGTTTTTAAAATAAATGGACGAAAACGCACCGCCATCTACATTCAGAGTTTTTCGCGAATATCACAGGAATGTAGATAACACAGTGACAGAACTAATGTAAAATACATATTGAGCATTATCAAACATTAAGTGAATATACAGAACTTATTAATTAAAAATAAAAGATAAAAGGACATCGAAAATACTCACATGTTTGACAATTTAACATTGACAAAACTAAAAACTACATATAAATAAAATAATTGATAATTAAATTTTTATTTTATATACATACAAACAAGCATGCCAAGTAAATTTATATATATATAAATATATATATATATATATATATATATATATATATATATATATATATATACATATACATATATAAATATACATATACATATATAAATATACATATACATATATAAATATACATATATATATATATATATATATATATATATATATATATACATATACATATATATATATACATATATAAATATATATATATATATATACATATATATATATATATATATATATATATATATATATATATATATATAATATATATATATATATATATATATAATATATATATATATATATATATATATATATATATATATATACATATATATATATAATATATATATATATTATATATATATATATATATATATATATATATATATATATATATATATATATATATATATATATATTATATATATATATATATATATATATTTATATATATATATATATATATATATATATATTTATATTATATATATATATATATATATATATATATATATATATATATATATATATATATATATATATATGTATATATATTTATATATATTTATATATATATATATATATATATATATATATATATATATATATATATATATATATTTATTTATTTATTTATATTATAGCGGATCGGCTACCAGGGCCATTACCGCTCAAATTTTCTAAAGTAAAAAATAATAATTCAGAAAAGTTAGAAAAAATATAATAAGAGAAATAATTAATGATAGTAATAATAACAAATAAACAGACATACATAAACAGGTTACCAGTTTTAATTTATTTGTCACTTTATCGAAGTTATTGTTGTATATCATGCCGACCTTTGTTGTGTTCCTGGTTGTGATTTTGTGTGTCTCGTCACCCGCCACAGATTACCTTTATACGAGCCGGAGATTTCTAATAAATGAGTTGAACGTATTGCAAAACCTAAATTTGTAAACTATGATGATTTATACATTTATGAATCATTTCGTATATGTAGTGGTCATTTTATCGAAGAATGTAAAACTTCTGGGACTAAAAGACTGAAAAAGTACTCAGTACCGTCAATAAAATTGCCAGGTAATATTAAATAATTATGTTGAATACATGGTATCTATCTATTCATATATATTGAAAATTTACTACATTTATATGTTATTTAAGACAAATATATCAATTTGTAATTTGTAGGTTCCATGAAGAACTTTTCTTATCTTCTGCTGCACTTTACACGCGAGGTAAGCTAGGTTATGTTATAGCCGAAATAATCAGTAGTGTCACTAACTCGATTATTACTAGTGCATTCGTTATGTTTGTTTCCTGTGTTCGTATTGTGAGGGCGAGTCCAAATAGCCTCAAGCCGTTGTTTCTTAGCATTAACAATATTACAATTGCTGTGATGACATTCCATATGTAAAGTCTATTAAAATCTCTATGGTACCTCAATAATGGCCAGTCCAGCGGTGCGTTTTGTATACTTGTCTACTCAATTTAGTCTGACATTCCACTAATGCATGGTAAATTCAAATGTGTTATCTGACTAGTCTAATTATGATTTAAACATTCAGATAGATTGTTGTATGTTGGTATATTTTGTGCGTATAGTGGATTTAGTCTGAATGATTTCAGGTTCGACCAGGTTGCTGGGAGTACGTGTACTATTCCGAATGTCACACTGTCTTCTCCACATGGAATTTTTCTTGGGATATTCTGTTTATCGTTCACGTTACAAGGCAACTAAATTTGTAGCGCTCCTGGTTGATTTGATGCTTCTTATCTCCTTTGGGCAACGTATCTTGGTATTATTTTGCGGGTGAGTTATCACGTATGTGTCAGAAGATTCTTAGATTAATATTTAATAAAACTATGTATTTCTTTTCAGATTCTTAAATTAATATTTTATTCAACTCTATTTCTTTTCAGATCCTTAAATTAATAATATTTTTACACTATGTATAATAATTTTTTATATTTACTAATAAATAAGTAATATAATATCAGTTTTTTTTTAATATTCATTATTTTACTCAATTTTTGGTGATGGATTACAAATAATTAGAGCGATTTTTAGTGAAGACCACAATATTCTGAATCATAAATAGAGAAGCGAGAACAACGTCTTTGTATAAATTGATATACTAAGAGCGTTATTTTCGCATCTCTATTCATGATTCAGAGTGTTGTGGTCTTCACTAAAAACCGCTCCAATTTTTATGCAACCTGCACTGCATCTGGAAGTCATATTTCCCGCCATCTGTTAGTTCAATTTCCATACGCCAAAATATACTCTTACAGCGCTTCTTTAAGGAGTCGACGATCTATTAGTGAATTATCTATGGTTGAGTTGAGAATGTAGTAGAGTAAGAATTCATGATAATATAGCTTGTATTTTTATTGTAACTGATATTCACAATTTAATATTAAAGTTGTATATGTATGTTCGCGTTAAACATTTTTTATTCGTCAAACATATTCCAATAACATTGAACGATTTAATAAAATAAGTAGTTCCGCACAAACCCTGACATATGAAATATCATGTATCAGATTGTGCCAAAGATCACAGCAAATAACAATATATATATATATATATATATATATATATATATATATATATATAATATATATATATATATATATATATATATATATGTATATATATATAATATTATATATATATATATATATATATATATATATATATATATATAATAATATATATATATATATATATATATATATATATATATATAAATATATATTATATATATATATATATATATATATATATATATATATAAATATATATATATATATATATATATATATATATATATATATATATATATATATATATATATACTACTTTATTAAAGGCAAACAGTTCCAAACAAAGTGATCTATGTGACATACGAATTAAATAAATAAACCGTAACATACATTCAGGGCCGTAACTAAGCAGGGGTAGCATGAGCTCTTTCCCAGAGCCCACATCGAAGGGGGCCCAGAAAAGCCTCTAAAAAATCATAGCATCTTATACGCATTTGGATTAAACCATATCGTAGTTTCATTATTTATCTAATTTATAATATTTGTTCGAACCTTTAGATTGCTTTTACACTTAATATATTTCTTTGAATGAATATTAAATGTCAAACTTCAAATCATGAAAGGCTATTTTGTTATACAATTGACAGGCGCTGATGATACGATTTATGTTAAAATATATATAACAAGCAGAAATTAATTTTGAAACCAGTACCCTTTTTGTAAAAAAAATTAGAACAAAAGTTGTGCTAAATAAAAATATCTTTAATTTTTGTGCATACAACTTTTCTGTAACTGTAAACATTTTTGAGTGATTCCAGAAACCGCAAAAAATGACTAGAGTAAACAGGCGCTTCCGCTTTGAATATTCTTTTCAAAAATAAGAGGTGCACACCCCAGGCATATGCAAATCTTAAGTTTAATATTTCATAATTTTAGCTTCAACCGTTTAAGCTGCAGAGAACATACACATACAGACACACACACACACACACACACACACACACACACACACACACACAGACGGACGTCATTCCAAAAATAGTCGGAATCGATTCAGGGAAGGTGAAAACGTATATTTCCGTTAAAATCTCGAGTTCGAAAATTTTCATGATTACAATACTTACTTATACTGCGTACATGAGATTTTTTAAATTCGAGTTACGCTCTTTTGATTGTAAACATAGCACAAATTTCGATTCGCTGTCACAAGCTTGCTGTGTGTACTATTAACACGGTATAAAGTGCAAATTCAAGAAGAAACTTTCTGTTGGAGATTAATTCCATTCTCTTCTCAACGAGACGTAACTATAGTAACGAAATAACTGATATATAATATAATAACTATTTTTTCAACTCAATAAAGATATTGTTAAACGTGTCATTCTTTTTCCTTTCATTTGTACCACGCTATCATAATAATAGGTTATGGGCCCAGATTGGAAAATTTAAGGAAAATTCGACTTTTTGTGAATCAAACCATAAAAGTGAAATCAATCAAAAATCATCTTGACTCACAACATCACACATCTTGAGAATTACGACACTTGGAAAATTCAAGCAGAGGCTCTCTTAATCAAAAATGACATGTGGGGGTACATTTGCGGCGAAAAGCTCAAACCCGAAGTTGTTGGCGAAAACGCGGCACAGCAACATGCAGCACAAGCCGCTCTCGATGATTGGACGCGGCAAGATCGTAAGGCAAAAACAGATTTAATATTATGTATTAGTCCGTGCGAATTAAAACAGATCCGAGACTGCCAAACCTCAAAAGCCGTTTGGGACTAACTTGCTTCGATTTATGCTTCGAAGGGTCCTGCTCGCAAAGCATCGTTGTTGAAACAACTTTCACAACAAAAGATGAACGACGGAGACGACGTACGGGAAAATCTCGCTACAATTTTCGACGCCGTCGACAAATTGTAGTCAATAGGCATAGAAATAAACGGCGATCTATTGACAATAATGCTTCTTTATAGTGTACCTGACTCATTTGAGAATTTCAGATGTGCAATAGAAGCACGCGACAACCTGCCTACCGCTGATTCATTGAAAATAAAAATTATAGAGGAGAATGAGGCCAGACAGCAAAAGATCAAAAATAGGAGCACAGGGGCATTCTATTCCAAACATCCACATTCTCAACCACGTTTTTCAAAATCACAGAGACCAAACGACAACAAATTGACGCAACCAGAAAAACATTCGAATTTGAAGTGTCACTATTGCAAAATCAAGGGTCAT
>OX122897.1:13049134-13091634 GCA_944738965.1 Nebria brevicollis | reverse complement strand
AGAACTCAAAAAACTTGGCGAATTTAATGTCAATGTTACTCCACACAAAACCCTTAATTCTAGCAAAGGAGTTGTGTATTGTCGGGATTTAATGTCTTGCTCAGTAGAGGAAATATCAACTGAATTGAAAAGTCAGGGCGTAATTGATGTTAGAAGAATAACGTCACGGAAAAACGGTAAAATTGAGGATACGCCAACATTAATACTGACGTTCAATCAGCCTGATCTTCCTACATATATGTATGCCGCCATGTATCGTTTGTCTGTTCGTGTTTATATTCCGAACCCATTGAGATGTTTCCGGTGCCAAAAATTCGGACATTCTCAGCTGAAATGTACAGGTGACCAAGTATGTGTCTGTGGCCAACCTCTTCATGAGGGAAGCACATATGGTGATTCTGTTGTTTGTGTAAATTGTAAAGGAAATCATTCAGCTAGATCCACTAACTGTCCTGTATTCAAAAAAGAAGCTGCAATTATGGAATACAAAACAATAAATAAATACAGCTTTTTTGATGCCAAACGGCATATTGAAAAAATTTCGCCCAACTCCACCACGAGTACGTATGCAAAGGCAGCCAGTAACCCGGCAACAACTCTTCAAAATAACTCAGATATCCTAAGTTCATTATTACCGGAAATTAAAAAAATTGTTCAGTCGCTTTTTAAAGAATTCTTTGAGATGTTTCAAGCGCAGTGTCCATGGAAACAGCCCTCACCTCCAACGCCCCTACCTAATGAAATTACAAACATATTGCCCCAAAATGATAAAAGTGCACTGTTAGAAAAGGAGAAAACTACTGTTATTGATAACGTAATATTGCCCACAATCACTTATAGCACGGTACAAAAAACCCAAACGCCCACGGAATCCTTCCCTAAAACCAAAACTAAAGAACCAGAAAGTCAAGTCACACCCACTGGATCAGAATCCGAAGGCAGTGTAATGTCAATCGACGGTAACGCTGTCACGGAAGCGCGAAACAAGAAAAGAAGACCTGGATGGGAGAAAGGTAAGCCGCGCAAGCGGCTTTAAAACTCTCTTTCCATTCGTCAGCATTAGCTTATAGAACGTGGCAAACTTTTTAGCAATAAATTCATACTTCAATGGAATTGCAATGGATTACTTTCTCACTTAGCAGAACTAAAATTGTTACTAGCTGACCAAAACATTAATTGTGTTTGTCTTCAAGAAACACACCTCATACCACTCCAGCCATTCAATCTAAAAAATTATAACATACTACGAAATGATGTGCTCCCTGGTGCCCGTGCGCATGGGGGAGTTGCCATTTTACTAGACTCCAGCATACCGTACCAACAGCATGCTGTGCAAACACGACTTCAAACCGTTGCTTGCACGCTTTTTCTACCCCATAAATTAACTATTTGCAACATATACTTACCCGATTTTACATGGAGTTTATTTGATGTAGAAAATATTATATCATAATTAGAACCACCTTTTATAGTTGTTGGTGACTTTAATGCTCACAATAGACTATGGGGCTCCATAACTACGAATCCTAGAGGGCGCATCCTTGAGAGCTTCCTAGATAGAAATGACGTCGCACTAATGAACACCGGCCAACCAACGCACATCAACATCCGCTCTGGGACATTTTCAGCGATAGATTTAGCATTCTGCACCCCCATATTATGTACTAGATTCGAATGGAAAGTACTCAATGATCCTCATGGAAGTGATCATTTCCCAATCACTATTACTAATATACACCAAAGTGTGCACAAAAATGATCTCATTAAAAAATGGCGACTTGACCTCGCAAACTGGTCACTTTTTTCACACAAAATAGTCTTACCACCATTGCACTCAAATATTGACACTTCTATAAGCGAATTAAATGCCGCAATAATATCAGCTGCTATAGACAGCATCCCAACAACAACCGGCAAATATAAAAAACAACCTGTTCCATGGTGGAGCAGTACTATCGCTGAGGCGATTAAAAATAAAAAACGTATGCTTCGGAACCTAAAACGCCAAAATAACATCAGTAATCTAATCAATTTTAAAAAAGCACGTGCTCAGGCTCGCCGCCTAATTCTGAAAGCAAAAAGAGATACATGGCACAGTTACGTAGAAAAAATAACATCAGATACTACATCTTCTGAGTTGTGGAAAAAGATTCGTACAATGAGCGGTTACAGAAAATACCACCAAATCACAATGCTCCAAGTTAATGGTCAAATTTATGTAGATGGTCAGTCAGTTGTTGAAATGTTGGCACAGCATTTCGAAGCCACTAGCAGCACTAATAACTATTCACCACAGTTTAGACACATCAAACAAACACTTGAAGTACCTCTTAATTTTCACAGCGAGATAAGTCTAGATTATAATCTTCCGTTCACTCTCCGTGAATTAAACCAGGCACTTAAAAACACAAGGAAAGCATCTGTTGGTCATGACAACATCCCTTATGCCATACTTCGAAAACTTCCTGACAGAGTGAAAAGAAGATTACTTAACCTATATAATACCATGTGGAGAACAGGCGCTTTCCCAGATGTGTGGAGAGAGGCTGTAATTATACCTTTACCAAAACCAGGCAAGGATCATACACACCCCAACGGATATAGACCGGTTTCACTCACGTGTCACATGTCGAAAGTGTATGAAAAAATGATAAATGCCCGCCTAACTTGGCACCTAGAAGCAAACGGTTTTATTGCTAAGGAGCAATGCGGATCACGGAAAAAACATTCAACAACTGACCTACTAGTACATCTGACTAACTCCATACAGAATAGCATCATGCGACGAAACCACCTAGTTGCCGTATTCTTTGATATGGAAAAAGCGTTCGACATGACATGGAGATACGGCATTCTAAAGAAACTCCATGAATGGGGCCTGCGTGGTAACTTGCCTATGTTTATAAAAAATTTTCTCTCTAACCGCTCATTTAGAATACGAGTCGGCAACACGTTTTCCCAGCCACACCCCTTAGAGAACGGTACACCTCAAGGCTCAACTATAAGCGTGACTCTCTTTATGATAGCCATTAACGACATTGTACGTAACATTCCTGCTACTGTCCAAAAATGTCTATATGTTGATGACCTAGTTCTGTTCACGTCTGCTTCTACTATATCTTTGTGTAAGTTTAGGTTACAAGCAGCCATCAACTCGGTCACAACTGCAGCGAATGCCTGTGGCTTCCGTTTTTCCGCTGAAAAATCAAAATGCGTAGACTTTTGTCGACTTCGAAAGCCACATACCTGCCCCATATTAAAGTTATACGGAACACAAATACCACACGCAAAATCAGTCAAATTTCTAGGCGTCACAATGGATAGTAAACTTACCTGGGGTCAACATATATCAAATATTAGCGTACAATGTCGTAAATCACTGAATATCATCAAATGCCTGGCCAATATAAATTGGGGGGCAGACAGAGAATGCCTATCGCGATTGTACAAATCGCTAGTACTATCGAAAATAGACTACGGATGCATCGCATATTCTACTGCAAGGAAAAGTCACTTAAAAAAACTAGATCAAGTTCATCACACCGGTATACGCTACATCACCGGAGCGTATCGCACAAGCCCGTGTAGAAGTTTATATTGTGAATCCGGTCTTGCACCACTTCACATCCGCCGTCAAAAGTTGAAATGTAACTACGTGGTAAACATGTGGTCCAAACCATTTCACATGTGTTACAATATTATATTTAATAACCAACGTGCAGAAAGGGAATTTGAACGTAGGCGACGCTCCTTCTGTCCATTGGCCATTGTGCTAAAAAAGGCTCTACTGTCGTTACCTTCAGCAGCTGAAAAAGTCTTTTCATACGGACACAACCACAAACCGCCTTGGAGATCTCCCTTTGTAAATGTTGACACGAGGCTGGCCGAGATGGAAAAAGTTTCCACTTCTTCCGCCATTTATCTGAATAAGTTTCGCGAAATTACTGATTCTCATGACAACACTGCATTATACATCTACACGGACGGCTCCAAAACGATGAACGGTACTGGATGTGCATTCGTGATCCGTAATGAAAAATTTGTGATACCATTTTCACCCACGTGTTCAGTATTCAGTGCTGAACTTATCGCTATCCATAAAGCACTTCTGCATAGCATGACTGTGGCTGAAAACAACATCTGCATCTGTTCAGACTCCCTTAGCTCAATCAGGTGTATACAAGAGGGTACCTTTTCTTTAGACCCAGTCATACGGGCGATCTACGATAGCGTTGACGAATTGATGAGTGCAGGAAAGCGAGTCAATTTTATATGGGTACCTGGCCACAAAGGAATTCCGGGAAATCAGGACGCAGACGAAGCTGCTAATGAAGCCGCTAACAGTACTTACACTACAAAGAGGCGATTGAGAATTGAAGATATACGCAGCGTCGTTAATACTTACCACGTAAACTTGTGGCAGGAGGAGTGGAATCGCACAGCCTCAAAACTACGGCTAATTAAACCAATGGTGAGTAAGTGGAGAGCACCAACTACGATTACACGACGAGAACAGGTTATTCTGACTCGGCTGAGGATTGGACACACCAATCTAACTCATAGCCACCTTCTTCTTGCGAGCGATGTACCAATGTGTCAAACATGTGGAGTAAGGTTGTCTGTAAGTCACATTCTTACAGACTGCCCATTATACAGCCAAATGCGACTGAATGCCGGTCTCTCGCAAGATATTAAGGAAAAGTTGGCAAATGAGAGTAGTGCTATAAGGGCAATGATTAAGTTCTGCAGGGAAAGCGGCCTGATAAAAAGTATTTAATTTTTAAAGTAACACTACCACGGATGAGGCCGTGGATTAACTTATGTTCGCCTCCTAATGTAAGCAAACCACGCATGAGGCCGTGGATTAAATTTTTCTATTTCTACCTTCTTTGATTGACCAATTTACGGCAGCGGCAAATGACCTTAGCAGTCGGTCCGCTTAACCCAAAAAAAAAAAAAAAAAAATTCCATAAAAGGTAGCATCAAAAATTCTGACGTCAGAAATTGGCCATGCTATTAGCTAATAAACAGTACTTAGAAATATTATATTTCATTAGACAACGGTATTTTGGAATTAGTGAATCCAAAACTTTTACTATACATTTATGCTTAACCCAAAAAAAAAAAAAAAAAAAAATTCCATAAAAGGTAGCATCAAAAATTCTGACGTCAGAAATTGGCCATGCTATTAGCTAATAAACAGTACTTAGAAATATTATATTTCATTAGACAACGGTATTTTGGAATTAGTGAATCCAAAACTTTTACTATACATTTATGCTATAATACGATTTCATAAGACGTGTAACTTATGCGAGTCCACTGGTATATAGCCCTTTCTACCATCGTTACCTGTAATGAGGAAATTTAGAAAGCTGTTTAGGAATTTTAGTTAAACTATTTGGCATTGGTTTATATAAGGGTGTTTAGTATACTTTGCTTAGTTTGTGTCTTGAGTTCTTCTTGCATTTACATTGTTATAAAATGGCGTTCAATAGTGAAGTAAATAAGGTGAATTTGAGTTTAACTTTCGATGATGCTATAAAAATAGCAGAGAGTGAAGATTACGCTAGTTTGTTTAAAATATGCAGTGATATGGTGCAATCTTTGGATAGAGAAGAAGAAGAAATTGCAGATCAATCAACTTCAATTGATACAGCCCCTCGTCCTACAAAGGTAATAATGAGTACAGTTATTAATAATAATAATAATAATAATATACAATATAACAATATATGTGATGACTTGTTACAGATAAATGAAACAGAATCGATTGTTAACCCGATCGATGACATAATTAAATTTAATGAAGATGATTACGACATTTTATTTAAAATATGTAACGATTCTTTAAAATCCACGATTCAGTCTAGTGATGATGATATTGATTTTGAAACCGTATTGAACGAGCCTGCATCCTCTGGTATGTACTAGTATTTAATTAGATAATGAGCTCGAATTATGAGAAAATTTAAATTCGATTATGCATCTTACAGGTGCACCGTATCTACCCGCATCCTCGGTGCAAATTGGAAATGGTCAACCACGTTTTCGTATTGTCTCTGAGCAAGAAAATGTGGTTAAAAGATTTAACATCGTCGGTCGTCAGATAATTATAAAGATGATCGATCCTCCTAGAGACATGAATCCTATTGCGTGGTTCAAAGATAGCATGTCATCCATAGTGGAGTATATGATTCGTGATACCCCCGCTCACGATTTTGTAGGCATGACTTTAAATACTCCAAGTTTATCTAATGGACCGGCCTGGATCAGCTATCTTCGAGCTGACCAATTTCATGTGGACGTTATCTGGGACATGATAAGTAATATTCTACAAAGCAATGCTGAAATATTTTCAGACGGCGCTCTCGAAATAAACATATCGCGAGTTTCGATGCCTATAGGCCGCGGGAACCGTAGGATAGGGCATGGGAGGAAATATGCTGACCTGTGTCGTCGTAAATACGGTATTGTAGAAATAAAAAATACGGATAACTTATGCCTAGCGCGAGCATTAGTGGTTGCACAGGCATGGGTGGATAAAGATCCGAATTTTAAGGCAATTTCCGCGGATCGCAACAACCTACAACGATCCAAAGCACGCGAATTATTAAATAATGCACGCGTAACCATTCCAATGGGCGGGGCGGGTATCGAAGAAATAATTGAGTTTCAGCGTTACTATTCTGCATATAATATCGTTGTGTACGAATTTAATGGACGAGGTAGCGTTTTATACGATGGACGACGCGGAGGAGATTTACCACGGCTTAATTTGTTACATAGCCAAAATCATTTCTGTGTAATTAAAAGTTTAACGGCAGCGATCTCCAGCACTTATATCTGTGAACCATGTCATCAGCCCTACAACCTGATTGGTGCTCATCGGTGTGCTAACACATGTCCCGCATGTCGCAGGGTACCCCCGTGTGATGTAGGTACCGTTAGTGTTTATTGTGCGGACTGTAATAGAAAATTTCGTGGACAACAATGCTTTGATAGTCACAAAAAATCCCTATGTAAAAAAGTTCACATGTGTAGTAAATGTTTTAAAATATATAATAGCGCAGACAATCGTATCCATACATGTGGAGAAACATTTTGTTTGTTATGTGATAGTTATAAAGTGGCAGGACACCAGTGTTATATTAAAAAGGACAAAAAGAGACTAGAAGGAAAGAACGATTTATTTATTTTTTATGACTTTGAGACTCGTCAAGAGCGCGAATTGGGTAAAGACCATGAACTTGAGGTGAATCTCTGTGTCGCGCAGCAAACATGTGCGGGTTGCCGTGATAGTGAGGATGTTAACATCATGTGCAAAGAATGCGGCATTCGTCATCATATATTTAAAAAAAATGCGCTTGCTAGTTTCATAGAATACGTTTTATTACCGCGCACATCTTTTTCCACTATTGCATGCATTGCACACAATGCTAAGAGTTTTGATGCGCAATTCATATTAAAATACATAACAGAAAATATGAATATGAAACCACGTTTAATTTTAAATGGATCTAAAATCCTACTTATGGAGTTAAATAATAAAATTAGATTCATAGATTCTATCAATTATCTACCCATGCCTTTAGCAACACCCTCTAAAGCTTTCGATTTACCTGATTGCGTTAAAAAAGGTTATTTCCCTCACTATTTAAACACAAAGGCTAACGAATTCTATGAAGGTCCTTTACCTTCTATAGAGTTTTACGGAGCAGATACTATGGGTGTAGATGCACGTGCAGCATTTCTAGGATGGTATCAAAAACGAAAGGCGGAAAATGATTTATTTTGTATGGCAAGAGAAATAGTCGAATATTGTATTTCGGACGTAAATATTCTTCGCCGTGCATGCGAAAAATTCAGAACCACGTTTATTACCGATTGTAACGTTTGCCCCTTTACAGAGGCGGTAACCATAGCATCGGCGTGTAATCGCGTATTCCGACGTGAATATTTACAACCTAACACAATTGGCATAATTCCGCGAAACGGGTATAGACTTAGCGAGAACCACTCTAAAGTCGCATTGCAGTGGTTAATTAGCGAGGAGTTGGCGCGAGGTATACGTATTTAGCATGTGGGACGCGGTAAAGAAGTTATTCTGGGAACGGGGTTAAAAGTAGATGGTTACTACGCGTTAGAGAAATTTGTTTTCGAATTTTTCGGGTGTTTTTGGCATGTCTGCGACCTATGTTACCGTACTAATCGCGATAATTCTTTATATACAACTACTAAAGAAAGTTTAAATGCACGGTTCCAAAGAACAAATGAAAAGGTACTAAAGCTGCGTACCCTAGGCTATAATGTCGTTGTTATTTGGGAATGTGAATTTAATGCGAAATTAAAGCTAGATAAAGATTTGAAAAACGTTTTAGATAACCACTTCTTGCTTAATTACTTACCACTGCGTGCCCACGAAGCTTTTTTCGGAGGGCGTACAGGAAATGTATCTCTTTACAGACAGGTGAAGGTAGATGAAAAAATTAAGCATGTGGATGTATGTTCGCTTTATCCGTACGTCTGTAAATACGGTAAATTTCCAGTGGGTCATCCGAAAGTTCTCGTTGGCACAGATTGTCAAGAAGTGTTAGGTCCTGCGAACAATATAGACAAGGTCGAAGGTCTTATAAAATGCACCATTCTTCCGCCTACCGACTTGTTTCATCCAGTTTTACCACGTAATGTACACAATAAATTAATGTTTGCCTTATGTCGTACATGCTGTGACGACTTAGTACAAAGTGAGTGTACTCACACCATCGCAAAAAGACAGTTCATCGGGACATGGGTTGTTGACGAGGTACGCCGTGCTGTACAGTGAGGGTATAAAATCATAACTGTACATGAAATATAGCAATACGAGGTTACGAGGTTTGACAAACAGACTAATACAGGCGGTCTGTTTGTCAAGTACATCGATAACTTCCTCAAAATGAAACAAGAAGCAACCGGGTATCCTGTAGAGTGCATCGATGACGAAACGAAAGATGTCTACATTTCGAAGTACAACCATCAGGAAGGCATATTGATGGATCGTGCCGAAATTAAGAAAAATGCCGGAAAAAGGTCGCTCGCCAAGTTGATGCTTAATTCATTTTGGGGTAAATAAAAATACATATACAATTTTAAAAACCGAAATATAATTTTTTTCAAATAGGAAAATTTGCACAAGCCGAAATTAGACCACAAACTACGATCGTGTCAACTGCTGAAGAGTTATTTCAACTGTTAGCAGATCCTTCAGTAACCGTCAACCAAATCATCCCTGCTGGAGAACTGATTGCCTATGTCAACTGGGAACACCAGAGTGAATCCGCTGAGCAGTTAAAAACTGTTAACGTCGTTATTGCCGCCTATACAACTGCCCAAGCTCGACTTTGTTTGCATGAATATTTACATGCATTAGATCAACGCGTACTTTACTACGACACGGACTCGATAATATATACACATCTTCCTGGTTAGTATGAACCATGCGTAGGAAATTTCTTAGGAAATTTAACGGATGAACTAAGCGGTTACGGTCCAGGAAGCTACATCACCGAGTTCGTGTCAGGAGGACCAAAAAACTATGCATACAAAGTTTTCAGTACGGCGACGGGGCAGATTGTACAGATATGCAAAGTGAAGGGGTTCACTTTGAATAATGTAAACTCGAAAATCGTTAATTTCGATTGTCTTAAGAGTATGGTGTTAAATGATGATCCCGAGACATATCCACCGCCAGTACTATCATCCAGAACTATACGGATTACAAAAAATCATAGTGTAGTAACGCGATTAGAAACTAAAACTTTTAATATTAAGTTTATGAAGCATCGTCTAATCGATAACTGTGTATCGTTACCGTACGGTTTTAAACGTCGTAGACTATAATAATAATAATTTGTTATGCCTTTGTTTTAAATTATTATTATTATTATTATTATTATTATTGTAAATTATATTATGTATTTGTTTATTGTTGATGTTTTTATTGATGCTATTGTTCTTGTTTTTGTTTTTGTTGTTACTGTTCTTATCGTTGTTTTTGTTGTTATTGCTATTATTGCCACTGTTGTTGTTTTTTTTTCCATACTATATATTTATTATATTTTATGGTTTTTTTTTTATTTTTCTTTTTTGATTTTTTTTTTAAAATATACTATTTACTTTATTAATCATTTTTGTTTTTCTCAATATATAAGTGTGATTCGCGTATGCATGTATGCGTGTATGCGTGTGTGCGTGTGTGCGTGTGTGCGTGTGTGCGTGTGTGCGTGTGTGCGTGTATGCATGTTTACATGTCTGCATAACAGCATACCGATCGATATGTATGAGCGTATAAAAGCATTGATATTTATTTGATTTTCAATTAAACTACGTAACATTTAATTTGTATGTAAATTGAGTGAGGGAGACAGATAGAGAATTGTTTAATAGATTACAGCGAAAATTATTACCTTACTTATATGATATGTAAAGGGGATCAGTTAAACATATTACTCATTACTCATTTGTTTTTGTTACTATGCATCCTAAGTTTCAACATCCTTTTTCAACAATAGTTGCGGGACCATCCGGATGCGGAAAGTCTTATTTTGTTGTAAATTTTCTTAAAGAAATGCATAATATATGTGATACAGTTTTTTCTCAAGTTACTTGGTTCTACGGTACGTGGCAAAAGTTATATGACCGTATTCCGGACGTAAATTTTCAACAAGGGTTACCCGATATGGATACCTTTGACGGAGTAAATCCTCAACTTATTATCATTGACGATCTAATGAGAGAGAGTAACGGGCAAGTTGTGGACATATTCACGAAGGGTAGCCATCATAAAAATTTGTCAGTTTTCTTTCTCACGCAAAATCTGTTTCACCAGGGAAAGGGGCAGAGAGATATTTCACTTAATGCCAACTATATTGTTTATTTTAAAAACCCACGTGATAAAGCCCAAATTCAACATTTATCCCGACAAGTATGTCCGGAAAACACAAAGTTTATTCAAGATGCATATAATGATGCTACTTCTCAACCACATGGTTATTTAATTTTCGATCTCAAACAATCTTCACCGGACTGGTGCCGTTTTAGAACTGTATCACGTGATAATCAAGTGTATGTTTATCTGCCTGTTAAAAAGTATAAATACAACGATATAAACTTACCACCGATTATTTCATAAAATGACTAAAACAGTGATCAACAACGCCACTTATAGGGTATCCTTATTGAAAAGTGCCGATAAAAAAGAGATACATTGCTTGTGTGAAATAGTGTATAATATTCTACATGGCCAGGTTTCTATAAACAAAAATCAACGATCGCGTTTATCACGTCATAAGCATATTTTACGTAAACTCGTGCAAAGAGGAAGGGGTTGGGAAGGTAGAAAAAAATTTTTAATACAATCTGGTGGCGCATTTCTGCCTCTTTTATTAGCTCCTCTAATCACCGGAGTACTTAGTAGTTTATTTAAAAATTAAAACTGTAATGGAACATGCAAAGAAAATGGTTCTTATTTCATCCGAGACTCTACAAAGACTTCGACAAAATAATAATAATAACGATGATGATGATAATAACATAACTACGAGACTTGATGGTGATATGAAAAGAATAATGTCTTCTAAAACATTACCTGATCGCGAGAAATGGGTACAGTATCAGGAAACGTTACAGAGATACCTAAATTTCAAGGATCTGCAGCGTCAACCTGTACAAATTTCAATTATTGACCAACAGCAAGATACGTCAAAAGCGATGATTGAAAAAGTAAAAGAAGAAAACCCCCAACGAGAACCTTATGATGCAAAAGATATTTTAAGCATGCTACCAAAAAAATACCGCGATAAAGCAAACAGTATAATTCAACGTCTGAAAGCCGACGGTGTGGGTATTTCGTGGAATGAGAAAGGATTAGTTCAAATAGATGGTATAGTTATTCCTGATTCAAATATCGCCGATTTAGTAGGGGACGTTATACGATCACGACAAAATAATAATCCTACGGGGTGGGCAGAGTTTGCTTATCTGTTAAAAAAAATTAATATACCTGGCGAGTTAGTGGGCAACCAACGACGAAGAATTTTCATGTATCGGACTCCAGGGGTTAACCGAAAGAGTGATTCAGAATCCCCTAAACAACCGGATGGTGATTCCCTCGGAGTCGGTAGAAGTTGGAAAAGACTAAAATTCTGAATTATGAATAAACAACTAGCCCGTATCTATTACGATCCATCGAACCCGTCAGGATATACGGGTTCCCAGAATCTCATTAATGCTGTAAAGGGAAAATATAGTGCTAAAAGTGTAAAAAAAAGGTTAGCGTCACAGGATGCTTATACTTTGCACAAACCTCTAAGAAAGCGGTTTTTACGAAATAAATATAAAGTCAATAATATTCATGATTTATACCAGGCAGATTTGAATGATATGAGGAGTCTTAGTAAATTTAATGACGGAATGAAACACATTTTAACCGTCATCGATGTTTTTAGCCGTTTCGCCTGGACGGTAGCAATACCTGATAAAAAACCATCAACTATCATAAAAGCATTCGAAAAAATATTCAACAAAAGTAAACGTAAACCGATATACATACAGACTGATAAGGGATCAGAGTTTATTGCTAGCTCCGGGCGAAAATTTTTAAAAGAAAATGATGTGAAATATTACGTCACCCATAACCCTGATGTAAAAGCTTGCCTTGTTGAAAGGTTAAATCGAACTTTAAAAACAAGAATGTACCGCTATTTCACACGTAATAACACGTACCGTTATGTTGACATATTAGCACAGCTTACTGACGCATACAATAGTACAAAACACACGGCTATTAAATTAGCGCCTAAAGATGTAAATGACGGTAATGTGTTAGAAGTGTGGAGAACTCAGCATGGAAAAGATAAGTCTGACAAAAATGTAAGATTAAAATTTAAAGGGATATGAAAGTAATTGGACTGATGAAATTTTTATAATAACGCATGCACTAAAACGAACACCATCGCTCTTGTATAGAATTGCTACTTTAAATAACGAGCTTATTGAGGGTACCTTCTATGAATCGGAACTGCAACGGGTTAATGTAAAAGAAAATTCTGTATATAAAATAGATAAAATAATAGAGACGCGCGGTACAGGTGTCAGAAAGTTGGCACTTGTTAAATGGAAAGGTTATAGTGATAAATTCAACTCGTGGATACTAGCATCAGAATTAAAGAAAATATGAAGAATTTCTATTTAACACTGCTTAGCAATAGTTCTATGGACTATTTTCCAGGAAATACAACGACAAGTTTTTACACATTGTTACAACGAAATATCCGATTGAGTGGAGAGTGGGAGGTCGCCGTCTCAGAAGTTCAATATCCTTCGACTTTTTATACAGTCAACGATAGCTCGAATCAGGTGTTTGTATCAAAATTCAAAGATCTGAACACCTATGAGGAATATGCGGCTGACAGTTTTTCCGCACCTCTATCTATGGAGATAAAAGAGAACGGTGCCGTGGTACCCGGAGGTTATGCAGCTATTTTAGATATCACGAGTGAACTTAATGCAATTGATGTTCTTCAGAGTAATAATATAACATTTACACATAATACGGCCTTGGGGAGAATTGAAACGCAATATGATAACGACATAAGTTCCATAAAACTTTCACCCAGATTGATGCAGAAATTAGGATACAATCCGGATGACGATATAGTTAATACTCCTGTTGCACAAAATAGATACAACGTTTTAGTCGGAATTCCATCTCAACTGTTCATTTATTGTGATTTGATTGAACCACAATTTGTCGGTGATGTCATGGCCCCCTTATTAAGAATTGTAAGCGTAGATGTGAAAGATTATATATATGGAGCAAATAAATCTGTTATATATACTAAGCCACACTATGTTCCTATCTTGAGAACCGAATTTGATCGCGTGGAAATTGATATAAGAACACACACGGCAGATCCTGTATCATTTCAAACGGGTACATTGTGTGTGATACTTCATTTTAGACAGTGCAAATTAAACAATTAAAATGCATATCTGTCCATATCAAACTTATTATAACCATCAAGCAGGATCCGGAGTGGGTACAGTCGTTTATAGAGGAGCATCATTTCAACGAGGTCACGGTTTAGGAAGCTTTTTTAGTGGTCTATTTAGACGTATCATTCCTTTGATCAGAAAAGGTGTAGGAGCTGTAGGTAGAGAAGCAGTGAGTACTGGTGTAAATATTCTGGGAGATCTACATGAGCAGCGACCAATCAAAGAAGCCCTGAAAAATCGTTTATCCGAGGCAAAAAACAATTTAAAGCGCAAAGCAGAGAGTAAAATTGACACGATGTTTACGGGGTCTGGATATAAAAAGAAACGAATAATAGTGAAACGTAATCATTCACGACCATCTAACAGACGTGTAAAGAACAAATCTAAAACTACTCGCGATATATTTAATTAAAATGGCGTTTTTACACTCTCAGTCGTGTGAATGTGTTAAATCAGAAATAAACATTTTCGCATTGCCTCCGACTCAAACTAGTATTGAAAATGGACAGTGGCTCAACTATAAACCGTTATCATCTCTAACAGACGACAGTCCTATAGAGTTTGTTATCGCGGGTCATGGAGATCAGTATATAGATTTATCGCAAACAATGCTCTATTTAAGTGCAAAAATTGTGAAGAACACTAATGAAGATCTGGATGATAGTGATAATGTAGCACCTATAAATAATTGGCTTCACTCGTTATTCAGTCAAGTGGATATTTATCTAAATCAAAAACTGGTATCACCTCCCAACAACACGTACGCGTATCGTTCATATATTGAAACACTTCTCAACTATGGACGTGATGCTAAAACCTCCCATCTTACATCGTCCTTATGGTATGCTGATTCTGCTGGTAAAATGGATACCAAAGAAGGTGTTAATAAAGGGTATGAGAAACGTAAAAAATTCGCTGCAAAGAGTAGGAATATTGATATGATAGGTCATTTACATGTCGACATTTTTAACCAAGAAAAGTTTCTAATCAATGGTGTAGAAATGCGAGTTAGACTCGTAAGTTCAAGGGATGGTTTTAATCTGCTATCAGATGCATCCAATTATAAAGTTCAAATAACAGAAGCTACACTTCTGGTGAGACGTATGAATATTAATCCTACTGTCTTATTAGCACACAATAAAACTCTCGAAATGACAACGGCTAAGTACCCTATTACAAGAGCTGAATGCAAAGCGATTACTATACCTGCGGGAGTTCAGGGAAAATCTCTGGATAATAAATTCCTTGGACAACTGCCGAAACGATGTGTATTTGGTTTTGTCGCTAATACATCATTCAATGGCGACTATAAATCAAATCCATTCAATTTTCAACACTATAATACGAATTTTTTATCAATTTGTATAAATGGTCAGCAAATTCTGTCTAAACCGTTGCAGCCATGTTTTAAGACTCGACAAACATATATTCAAATGTACAATACACTTTTCTCAGGGACCGGTCTTCGTTTTTCAAATGAAGGAAATTCTATAAATAGAGAAGACTATCCAGAAGGATTTTGTTTAATTGCATTTGATTTAACTCCGGATCTATCAGCGAATAGTATGTCACACTGGAATTTAACTCGTCACGGATCGTTACGATTCGAAGTTACCTTTCCTTCCCCTCTTACAGAAACTGTAAACTGTATTATTTATTCGGAATTTGTAAATATTATCGAGATTGATAAGAACCGGAATGTGCTAGTGGATTTTGGTGGTTAACACGAGTTGTATAAATATAAACAGCTTCTTACTTTCACATTAGTTAAATTTCTACCTTAAAACGAAATGGGTGTAATAATAGATATACAAGGTTTCTACGGAAATAATAGAGAATTCGTAGTTAAAGAGTTAGCAATAATAACACTGGATAATGAATTTTTTCATCATTTTATGTTTAAACCACCGTACGAGGAACACGTATTAAATATTGAGACGCGGTCAACAAATAACTGGCTGCAAACTAAACATCTTGGTTTGGACTGGGATAACGGATGGGTTGAATATGCAAATCTTCAACCTTTATTACACGATATTGTGACGTGTGACATAAAAGACGTGTTTGTGAAGGGACTGGAAAAGAAAAAGTTTATTGCGCAAATACTGCAACGTGACGATATCTGTGATTTAGCGGATCTCAAATGCCCCTCATTAGAAAAATTGCAAACACATAACGAATGTGTTATTACAAAGTGTGTTATACCATCCACGCATAAATACAAGATATGTGCTATTTCGAACGTTCTGATTCTAAGAAACTGGTATAATACTAATTGTAAAGATGAATGCGGAATATATTGCGACGATTCTCAGTAACCGATTCCGTCATGTTCAAGAATATGGAGTGTATGCTGCCAATAAACTACCATACAAAGTTAAATATGCATGTGCAGTAATTATTAACACGGATCCCGATACCCTACCCGGAACACACTGGGTTGCCGTTTATATTGACCGTAACGGTTTCGGAGAATATTTCGATTCGTATGGAAGGCCACCGCAGAATTATCATCATCTGAATTTCATAAGAAGAAACACTAATATCTGGACTTATAATTCGACTGTATTGCAAGATTTATTTACGTCTGTATGTGGACATTACAGTTTACTATTTCTATTGTTTAAAATTGAATGCTATACGTTACATGATTTTGTTAAAATGTTTAACTTTACAAATAATAATAAGGTGGTTAATGATAGATATGTAAAGGGTTTATTTGACTGTTATTTTTCGGTAAACTATAATAAAATTTAATTTTCATTGAAACAATTCATTATATTTTACATTATTTATTTATATATATATATATATATATATATATATATATATATATATATTTATTTATTTATATAATCAAATGCAAATAATACATTTTTATTTAATAATAATTTTTTTTTTAATATATATAATTTGTCCAGGTTTATTTTTCTTTTCCATTTTGAGATCATGTCCCACAGAGGTAACACCGTTTCCGTCAAATTTTCCTTTAATATTTCTTTTTTTATATCGGCTAATCTACTGTTCCTTATTTCCGATACCGCATAATTTTGCAACACTTTCCTATATGTAATCCGTATGACCGGTACTAAAGGTTCTAACCGCGTCTTCAGTAGATCGGCGTAAATCAAGAACTTTGGTATCAAAATTACATCTTCTTCATGAAGAAGAATATAATTTTGATATTCTAGAAGTTTAAGTTTACGCCGACCCACGTAATTCACGGTTATATCCTCCGATCTCTGAGGAACCTCGTTCCCGGTCAGTTTCTGTTTTAAATTAGACGCCATATGCTGTAAAATATTTGTTATGCCCGCACAATCTTTGACAACTATCTTCTGATTTCCCGCAACAATCCGTATCTCCGGCTTAAAATCTCCATGAGGATTTATTCCGACCACTACTTGGAGATTTGCAGAGACATCTAGAGTTGTACGGGAAACCAGAGGACCGTCTATGTCTCCATGCGTGGGCAATTCAAATATTTTCCGCTCGTTACAGGCGGCGTCTATTTTAAGCAGATCTGCCTCTGTCAGGATCATCTCCTCTTCCATTACGTCTCCTATTTCTGCTTCTTCCATCAGGGGAGCTCCTCTAGGGGTAACCCGGTAATCTATGATACCCTCTGCGGGACATACCTGTGCATGATCACCGTCGTCGTCGTCGTCGTCGTTATTTTCCGCCGAGCAGTGTGTAGCATCGGTGTCAGTGTCGTGTGTTTCCATCGCCGTTATGGTCCGTTCCAGGTCGTCCAGGACGGTGTCGGTGACGTGTATTTCCATCGCCGCTGTGGTCCGTTCCAGGTCGTCCAGGACGGTGATGGCTAGTTCCGGTAGATCGATTCCTATATCGCGTAACATGTCCTCCTCCTTCTCGTTGCTGATGGTCGCCAAGTCATTTATACTGCAGTCGGGTATTACATTAACGTCTTCTGCTTCCATGTCGCTATCGATAAAGATTGGCGAAATAGCTCGATAATTCCTTGTTACTCTAAATTAATAATAATAATAACAATATTATTAATATATATATATATATATATATATATATATATATATATATATATATATATATATGTATATATATATATATATATATATATATATATATATATATATATATGTATATATATATATATATATATATATATATATATATATATATATATATATATATATATACATATATTATTTAAAAACCAGCAATAATTAAACAGATGATAGTTTTAAATAAATAAATATATTAGTTTACCTTGTTTCCGGAGTATATGCACTCAACATCTCCTTGGTGACTTGCACACGACGGCTTCCTCTCAAAATTTGAACACTCTTAATATTGACGACAGGCATTGTTGTTAACTAGATGTACACAAACTAATTCTGATATAGCCCTTAAATTTGAGGAGAATATATATATACTATATATAACTTTCTATTAAAATTCTCCGTAATGATATTCGGTAGAAAGGGTATACACCAGAGGTCCCAAAAGATGACATGTCTTATAAAACGATTTCTCATAGCCTAAACTTTAAATAAAAGTTTGAGATTCACTGCCAGTCCCATAATTTTGAGTATATACTGTAATTGTAAAATGAAATATATTCGTTTCTATCATCTGTTAGTTTGGTAGTTTCTATTTTAAAATAACTTTAAACTTCTATGAGCAAAAATACATTTGAAAAGGTAAATTCTATAATAATATTTATAATGTTGGAAATAATTTTGAATCTTTATTTACGGAATTCCAGTCGAAATTACATACATTTTAAATGGAAAAATCATGTAATAATAATGATAATAATAACTTCTACGAATAGAACATATTTGAATAAACATAAATTCTATAACAATAATAATAATGTTCAGTATTTACACATATACTTTATTTTAAAATGCAATAACATGTAATACTTTCTTTTAAATATAATAATAATAATCTGTAAGTTTTGGTAGTCTCTATTTAAAATAACTTTAAACTTCTATGAGCAAAAATACATTTGAAAAGGTAAATTCTATAATAATGATAATAATAATATTAATAATGTTGGAAATAATTTTGAATCTTTATTTTCGGAATTCCAGTCGAAATTACATACATTTTAAATGGAAAAATCATGTAATAATAATGATAATAACTTCTACGAATAGAACATATTTGAATAAACATAAATTCTTTAACAATAATAATAATAATGTTCAGTATTTACACATATACTTTATTTTAAAATGCAATTACATGTAATACTTTCTTTTAAAATATAATAATAATAATAACAATACAAAATCAGTTATATAAGTAAAAAATGTTTTATTTATTTATATTGTTACAAACTCATTTAGTAAAGCATCCTTAGCACTGCCACAGGCTTTGGTTCCTGTGTGAACTATTGCCATCTTCTGTTTTTTAATACAGTTATTAATTTCGGACACTTCTTCATCAGATAATTTTGCGTAACGTACCGGTAAGAATAACACAGAGTCATTTAATTCTACGATGATTTTTCTACCAAATTTGGTGGAGACAGGTTTAACATTATATATTTCATATTTTTGACCGATGACTAGTTCAGGTATCTTCTTAATTGGTTTGAAATCTTCAATGTTTCCAACGGAGTTAATTTGTTCCATTTCTAAACATATACATACGATAATGTTATACTTCTATAAACAATACAGTATAATCAACCATGATATTGAAACAATATTTAAATAAAGATTTACTTGCTTGATACTAGTTATCACTTTGTATATTACTAATGAGTATGGATCCAATAACTTTCCTTTATATACAATACACGGAAATTAGAACGTTCGCTGGCGAAAATTTCAAGGGAAAATATAATCGACAACAAAATACTAGCGCGTGTACATTAGTGGAAACCTAAGAATTTTAGAAAATTTTCATCGTATTTTTGATGGAATGTCAAGGTTAGTCCGCACGTAATATTTTCTTTAAAATATAATAATAATAATAATAACAAGCCATACAAAATGCTTTATTTATTTGTATTGTTACAAACTCGCACAAAATACAAACATAAAATTACACCTGAGTTAGGTAATTAATATTTCGAATGAATGTTTAGAATTTCAATCACATTCTCTTACCGTGTGCATATACAATTATAATTTAGGGAATATATGTAATCCTATATTAGATGTATTCCCTTCTCTTATCTTTCTCATACACTGTTTGATATAAACAATGATAACCTTAGGCTATACAACTAATATAGGGACTTTCTATTTACAGTCATACACATAAGAATTTGGAAAATTTACGACGTCAGAAATTGAGAAAGTTTTCAGCATATTTTCTGTTGGAATGTCAAGGTCAGTCTGGCGCCAGTCGCTAATGACTGTCGCCGAAACCGCCTTAATCACTTTGGAATGTCAAGGTCAGTCTGGCGCCAGTCGCTAATGACTGTCGCGGAAACCGCCTTAATCACTACTTATATATATATATATATATATATATATATATATATATATATATATATATATATATATATATATATTATATATATATATATATATATATATATATATATATATATATATATATATATATATATATATATATATATATATATATATATATATATATATATATATATATATATATCGTTCGTACGAAAATAACAAAATTATTTCTAAAACGCAATGTCTCCACTTTGCAAAAACCAAGCTTCTGATTTTCGTACACTCCACGCTTCTCATTGATTCAGACATGCGTTCGGCTTTTTCAAGATTGTATTTGCTACAACAAAGTTTATGGCTGTGACTGTACGTAAATTTAATTTCTAATTTATAATATTCGTTCTAATATTTAGTTCGCTTTTACAGTAGATATATTTCTTAGAAACAATATAAAATGTCAAACTTCAAATTATTTAAGTCAATTTTGTTATACAATTGACAGGCGCAGATGATACGATTCATGTAAAAATATATATAATAAGCAGAAATTTAATTTGAAGCCATTACTCTTTTTGGAAAAATAATTCATGCAAAAGTTGTGCTAAATATAAATACCTTTAATTTTTGTTCATAAAATTTTTCTGTAACTGTAACCATTTTTGAGTAATTGCAGAAAATGCAAAAATTGACTAGAGTAAACAGGCACTTCCGCTTTGAATATTTTTCTCAAAAATATAAGGTGCACACCTCAGGCATATGCAAATCTTAAGTTTAAAGTTTCATAATTTTAACTTCAACCGTTTAGGCTGTAGAGAACATACACACACACACACACAGACACACACACACACACACACACACACACACACACACATAGACGGACGTCATACCAAAAATAGTTGGAATCGATTCAGGGAAGGTCAAAACGTATATTTCCGTTAAAATCTCGAGATCGAAATTTTTCACGATTACAATACTTACTTATACTGCGTATAAGAAAGTAAAAGGAAGACTTTATTGTTACTTTTAAGTCAAGATATTCTTGAGTATTTAAGCTGTAGACAATTATTAATAAAAGAGAAATAAATGCTATTAAATTGTTATACAATTGTTTTGAACAGTGTTCCAAAAATGTATTATAAAAACGAAATACTTCGAAATCTATTGGCGTTGAAAATGTTTCCTGAATCATTAACAGATATATGTTTTATTCCGTTATTTATTTGGTACTTCACTGTTATTACAGCTACTTTTTTACTTAAATGAATTATAGGAGTAATAATATAAAGTTCACAGGGCTTAAAAGGTTTTAATTGTTAATTTAGATAAAGTTTGTAGCCTTAAAAATAGATAGAGGGGCAATAGCCACACGACGTGTAATGTAATGTTCATGTTAGTTCACCGATGCATGGTGGCCCATTATAGATAACTTATTTTATTTATCTGTCTAGTACAGTTAAAAAAATAAACTCAAAAAAACTCTAATGAATTTTTCTAATAGTTCTATATATGCATAAACTTCATATTTATATTTTCGCTGATAGTAATCTTACGTTTAAATGTATATTCGAATAGCAAATTTTTGAAACATTTCGTAATACAATAAAATATATCTCGCCTGTAAATATAAGAATTTATCAAATTAATAATAAAATTATGTTGTTTAAGTAATGCAAATTGTTATATTATGCATATGATTTTACAATTTATAAGCTGGTGTCACTATATTATTTACTTATTAACTCTAAAATAACAAACTCCCATCAAGATTTTTTCGAAACTAACAAAAAGGTTAAAAATACTCAATGAAAGTTTCACCAAGTATGTAAACTGTATAAATATAAGAAAAAAACTGAGAAACTAAAACGGCGTGTATATAACGATGTTGTTTTAGGGTAACTGGTGATAATTTGTCCTATATGTACTATAGCCCAGACGACTGAGCATATTTTTACAGCGAGTATTTTAAGATCGAATGATTCTTAATTGTTTCTCCAGATGTGCATGCTACGTCTAAAATACGTAATATTACCAACGATATGTTCATATTTCAATAAGATCTAAAGCAAGAGTGCATTACTATTCATAACCAAAATTAATTAGGATTCTACCACAAATTGAAATTGGAATTATAAATTAGTGGTAGAGTTAGCAAATAATATAATACAACTGTCTAGAAATGCTAAATTATGGTTTATTTAAATTAGAATTTAATTATTTCTTAATAATCTTAATAGTTTTATGAAATTTATTATTTCTTAAATAAAAAAAATGTTTGTTTCTTTTAATTAGTCTAAATTTAAGCGACATATCCAAAATAAAGAACATCTGGTGTTTAGGGTAATGTATTTGTATGAAGACAGTCAGTGATTTAAACGTCACATTTGTATGCATCTTTGACTGTAGAGAATTAGATGGAAATAAAAGTAATTTTTTGGTGACATTAACTCTAATCGTTCTACCTAAATTGAAATAGATCTTTAATTGAGACACATAGCTTTATTAGTCAAATACATTGAGCAATATAGTGGCACGCCAGTAGTGTATAAATGACGGTTCTAACCCAAAAAAACCTGAACGTACCCCGTTTTTCACCAGAAAAACCGTGAAAAATGCCCATAAAAGAGTACTTTTGCCCTATTTTTACGGTTTTTTGCTAGAAAAACCGTGAAAATGCCCATAAAAGTACTTTTTTCCTATTTTTAGTAAAATGCAAAAAAAGTGTAAATTGACAAACCTGAACGTATTGACAATTTTTTCCCCTAATAAATGGAGAATAAAAACGAATTATCGAGTATGCTAAATAGTAGTAATTCACAATTTAGAAAATTGTCAGAGTTGGAGAATAAAACGTATAAAATCGAATATTTTGAGGTAATTGAAGAAATGTATGGTGAGCAAATAATAGTTGGTATAGAGAATTTTAAAGTATCATTACCTGAACGGTATAATAGATTTATACCAAGTATTGAAGAGTTGAACAGTAATCCTCCCAGTTTAAAGTATAACGGTAAGAAGAAAATAGGTACTAGAGAGATGCATGATATAGAATTTGTTTAAACGAATAGTTAAAAATATAAAAAAATTAAAAAAATAAATATTGAATTTGTTTAAACAAAATAAATATATAAATTAGGTAAATATAATTAAATATATATGATAAACTACTGCCTGTAAATAAAACTTCGCCCAAATGCATACCTAGATTAATTTTACTATAATGTTTATAAGATTTGCGGTAAACATATTTACGTTTTTCAAGATAATCTTCCATTTAGAACGGGAAAATGTTTCTTTATAAATGAGGAAAAAAGAAGGATCTGGATTTGTAAATAGTTTAATAAATAAATTACCGCTTGAAGTACATATACCAGGTTATAATTACTGTGGTCCAGGTACCATGTTAGAAAAGCGATTAGCAAGAGGTGATAAAGCAGTTAACGGATTAGATGAAGCTTGCCGAGAACATGACATAGCTTATTCTAAATATACAGATGTATACAACAGAAATAAAGCTGATTATATATTAGAAAATAAAGCATGGAATAAAGTATTAGATAAAAATGCAAGTTTTAAAGTAAAAATAGTTGCTCGATCAGTTACAAGTATAATGAAAGCGAAACGTAAAATGGGAATGGGTCTTAATTTTTATACTAATAAATCAGTTGAAATGGCAGAAATATTGAGTAAATGTCAATTAAATAAAATTCAAAAAGCTAAACAGGAAGGAGTAGGAGCTACTATAAACTTATCTGTATCTCAGATTAAAATAATAAGTCCTCCATCAAAAATACCTATTCCTGTTACAATGTTAATGGCGGCATTACAAAATTCTAATTCAAACAATGTACATGATATTGTAAATCAATTAGATAATGTAAAAGGCAGTATTGATTTACCAACAACGCAATTATTAAATAGTTTAACAGACAAGAAAGGTGGTGTAATACTTTTGCCAGCAGCACCAATAATAAAACGATCATGTATAAAATTAGGCGGTGCATTATCTGATATTGCTGTAAAAAATGGCGGCTTTCTTCCATTCGCAATTCAAGCTGTATTGACATTAATTAAAGGTGCATTAGCCGCTTTAGGAACAGGTGCAATGTTGCAAGCAGATAAAAAGGTAGGCGAGAAGGTTTTTGGTAACGGGATGTATATAGGCGATCCTTTATATAATAAACAGAAACGTGGAGGAAAAATAAAAAAAAATTGATACCAGAGAGACCATTGTCAAATATAGAAATATTGAAATATGCTAAAGAGTTAAGTATTTATTTAGTGTATTTATGGATGACACTTTGCCTAAACTAATTAACAATAATGAATCAGGTATAGTTAATTTAGATTCTAATTCGGGACCAAGTATACAATGGGTAGCTTATATAAAAATGTATAATAAAGTTTACTATTTTGATAGTTATGGAAACGTAAACCCTGAAATAAAATTAGTAAAGTATTTTAATAAGGCTGAAATATATTATAATTATGACAGACAACAGTCATATAGTGAAACAAATTGTGGAAAGTTATGTATAGAATTTATATATAATTTCTTTTATAATAAATGGGTACACTCGCATTAGATAATTATAAAAATTTGAATCAATCTATTTTAATTAGTAGTTATTTCCCCCCACTAGATTTATCAGATGGTAGATATGAACTGTGTCTGTAAAGTTTAAAAACATCATTTACTATTCCAAATGTATCAGAAAAATTAAAAAAAAATACTTTTACTTATATTAAAGAGGGTGTTAGTAAAAAAATTAAAATTGATGATGGTACATATAGATATCAAGACTTGAAAGACATACTAGAAGAAATTATCGGTATAGGATTCACATGAAAAATATGATTAAAAGTATTTATACCATCGACTTTACAGCATATAACTCAATAGGACCATTGCTGTGATTTAATAAAAGGGTACTAGAGCCAAACATACTGCACATGTGTGATAACACTTTGGATATATTTCCTGTTAAGACTATCAAAGTATGTTCAAATATTACAAAAGGATAGTATATCGGCGACAGAATGAATATTTACTAAAAGTAAGACCTGGTTATGATATAATTGAGCAACCTATTAACTTGGCATATTATCCACTAATATTAAATAAAATAGATAAATTGGAATTAAAACTAATAGATCAAGATGATAATTTAATAGACTTTAGAACTGAACCTTTGTTAATAACTTTACATATAAGAAAAACGTAATATTTTTTTCTATATAAATGGATACATCAATATTTGATTATTCTATTAATGAGCGAGTACATAAACCACCTATCCAGCGTTACCAATATATAAAATATTTACCTATGATAGTAGGTAGAATTAATACACCAAATACATTTACAGAGATTGAAGTACCCATCAGGATGTTATTTATGACACTGCAAACAGTTATCTTGTAATAGCCGGTCAGATTATAGGCAAAGGTATCCCACAGACATCTGCTAATTATAAGACGATTCAATTTGTTCAAAATGGTATAATGCATCTCTATTCACAAATAAAATATTTAATATCCAGTAAAGAAGTAGAAGTAGTTATTGCTCCAGGTTATACAACAACAATTAAAGGTTTAATCACTTTTAATAAACAAGACATGTTTGATGGCTGGGGCACTGAGAATGTTTTAGATGAAAAGGGATATTTTTCCATTACTGTACCACTAAAAAATATTTTCGGTGTATTTGAAACATATAATAAAGCTATTTTACGTGCCAGTCAGGAACTACAGCTACTTAGAGCAACCGATAATTCAAATTGATTATTAGCACCTGTGACATTAAAAGACAATTTGCAAATTAATATTTCAGAAGTATATTGGAGTATGCCACTAGTAATTCCCACATTGGAAAAACAAATAGATATTAGTAATTTTATAGCTTCAAACAAACAGCAAATAATTAATTATAATTCATGGACTTATGAATGTAATCCTACAATTCCTAAAGATGTGATGAAATATACATGGCGAGTAGCAACCCTAGCAAAACGTCCAAAATATTTTATCATAGCGTTTTCTAAAAATCGTGATACAGATGTAACTGTAGATAATTCAAAATTTGATTTTATTGACCTGCATGATATAAAAGCATTATTAAACAACGTTGGCTATCCGCAGGAAAACTTAATGTAAGATACTGACCACAATGACTATAGTAGTGTATACACAATGTTTAAAAACTTTCAAAAGACATATTTTCTTAATAACAAACATTTAATGCACCTATTGTTTCCAAATATGAGTTTAATAAAAACTATCCAATATTTGTTATAGATTGTTTATATCAAAACGAGACCATAAAGGAATCAATTACAGATGTAAAGATTGACTTTCAGTTTAATAAAAAGTTTCCAGAAAATACTATTGTACACTGTCTGATAGTTAGTGATACAAATATAAAATATAGTAGCTTGACAAACACGGTAGTAAAAGACTTTTAATCGCTAATAAATGCAGTTTAAAATTAAAAAAGTAGGAAAAGGTTTAGAGAATATAACTATAGAAGAAGAGCAACAAAATAGATATAAATATTTCCCCAACACTATAAGATGTATAATATGTGGACCATCATATTGTGGTAGAACAAACATTATATTACAAATGTTAATAGATACGCATAACGGTTTAATATATCAAAATATATATGTTTATTCAAAATCATTACATCAACTAAAATACAAATATCTTGAAGAGTTTGTAAATGAAATGAATAGTCATTTGAAAAATCGTATAGGCTTTTACAAATTTGAAAATGCTGAAGACGTTACACCTGTAGAAAATGTAAAACCAAATTCAGTCGCAATATTTGATGATATTGATACACGAAAAATAAAAATACTTGAAGATTACTTTAGTAGAGGTAGACATTATGGTCTTTGTTGTATATGCACATGTCAAACATTAAGCCGCATGCCGAAACAGATGGTCAGAGCTAATGCAAACTATATTATACTTTGTCACTTTACTGATAGTACTAATTTAAAACATGCATATAATGATTTCGCTGGCACGGATATGAGTATAGAAAAGTTTAGAGATCTTTGTAATTTTTGTTGGAAAAAGAAATATGATTTTCTAGCCATAAATATGGAGAAAGATATGGCAAATGGTAAATATAGCCGTCGCTTTAATGAGAACATTTTATCTTAACTACATTAATATTATTTAAATATTTTAATTTAAATATCTAAAATTATTTTTTATATCTATTATTTAAATATTTTAATTTAAATATCTACATTTATTTTTTATATATCTATTTAAATATTTTAATTTAAATATCTAAAATTATTTTTTATATATCTATTTAAATATTTTAATTTAAATATCTACAACTATATTTTATATCTATTATTTAAATAATTAATTTAAATATCTACAATTATTTTTCATATTTATTATTTAAATATTTAATTTAAATATCTACAATTATATTTTATATCTATTATTTAAATATTTTAATTTAAATATCTACAATAAGCTAAAATAAACAAATCGCTCAACGGCAACAAGCCACGATAATTATTTCGCATGACGCAAAACAAATCGCTTTTAAAACACAAAATTATCAATGAGTCGAAAAGAATCGCGTTCTTCGTGACGCAAGATTAAGGGACTTCCGTATAACTTTTACGTTCAGGGACGGGGTTGCCTTTCTCAGGATCTACCGTATAACAAAATGTTCAGGGACGGCGTTGCCTTTCTCGGGATCTACCGTATAACAAAATGTTCAGGGACGGCGTTGCCCTACCTGGGACCTCCGTTAGGAACTTATATTCCCTGACGGGGAGTGGACTTAAATGCCACCTCCAGCACGTTAGTCGCCTCTTACGACAAGCCGCGTAGCTGTGGTAAAATTCTACACCCTTAGCCACAGGGCAAATTTTAATATTCTACTCGTGAAATAATTTCAATCTGTTATTATGTACTTTTACATATTTAGTTTTAATTTGGATTACTGAGTTTACTCCTTTTGTATCTATTACTTTATAAGGTCCTTCCCATAAGGGTTGAAGTTTCTTTGATACTCCTTTTGTTTTAGCTTCATTTCTTAAAAGTACATTATCTCCGATTTTAATATCTATATTTTTTATATTTTTGTCATAATTTTCTTTAGACTTATTTTTCTTGTTTATAAGGTTTTCCCTGGCAAGTTTGTGGGAAAATTGAAGTCTAGATTTTAATTCTCGTGAATAATCATCATAATTGTAATTTAATTCTGGTTTCTTTGTAACAACCGTAGGAATTTCGGCTTTATGACCGTATAATAGTTCAAATGGGGTGTAGTCAGTAGCTGTATGTGGAGTAGTATTATAACAAAACATTGCGTATGGGATCCAAGTGTCCCAATTGGTTTGGTCCTTATTAACATAGGCTCTTAAATATTCAGCTAGGGTTTTATGACTTCTTTCTAAACAACCATTTGACTGTGGATGATAAGCCGTTGTCTGTATTTTATTTATTTTTAATAATTTACATATATCTTTGAAAACTTGACTGAGAAAATTAGTACCTTGATCGGTAAGTATAGAAAGTGGTATGCCATGTTGGCATATAATATTTGTTACTAAGCTTTGAGCTATTGTTGCAGATTCTTGATTAGGTATTGGAATGGCTTGTGAATATTTAGTTAAATCTTCCTGAAACGTTAGGATGTATTTATTTCCATCTAAAGATAGAGGTAACGGGCCTACTATATCTAAGTAAATTTTCTCAAAGGGAAATTTAGAAGTAGTTGTAATAGTCATAGGGACTTTAACTTTTCTATTTGATTTGTTTCGTTGACATTTTTCACAAGACTTTATGTATTCTTTTATGTCATTAAACATTCCAGGCCAATTATAAAATTTTCTTATTCTCTTAAATGTTCTATTGACACCTTGGTGTCCTCCTAATGGAGTTAAATGATATTCATTCAAGACTATTTGAGTTTCTTCTTTAGTTAAATTTTTTATGATATTATTCATATAAATTGTTATAAAAATTTTTGAATCTTTAAATATATATCTCAACATTGTTCTTATTTTATTCCATTTTAATCTATCTAGACCATTCCCAATTGCTGGCATGGCTAGCTTAATTATTTTGTGTTGCAAACAAAATTCTTTTAATTTTAATAAAGTTTTGAATATGTTTTCATAAGTAAGTTTCTCAATATAACTATTCTTTGTTATAAGATAAATAATAAAACGATTATTATCTTTTAAATAAACTAAATTAAATAGTTTAGGGTTTTGTGATTTTAAATATTCTACATTATTAAATTTGTCTTTAAATTCTTTAGCTATTCCAGCTTTCATTTCCAAATCTTTACTGAAACAATGAACTAAACTGTTATCGATTGGAGCTTCAAAAATGTCTCCGTCTTTTTCAATTATATCTTGATTAATTATTATTTTATTTGCAATATCCTCTAAATAGTTTTCATAAGTTTTATTAATTTCAGAATCAATGTGTAATTGATAAATTCTACTTAATGCATCTGCATTAGTATTTGCTGTACCAGCTTTATAAACAATTTTATATTCGTATTCTTCTAATTTGAGTCTCCATCTTATTAGACGAGAACCCGGATCGTTAAAATTAAACAACCATGTTAAAGGTTTGTGATCTGTGACAATTGTAAAACTTTTTCCATATAAATAAGGGCGAAAGTGTTTTACTGCCCATATAATTGCTAAACATTCACGTTCGGTTGGGAAATAATTCATTTCAGCTTTATTAAAACTTTTGCTAGCGTAAGCAATAGGTAAATCTTTTCCAATTTCACCTTGAGACAGAACTGCACCCATAGCATAATTACTTGCTTCCGTCGTCAAGATAAATTCATTATTAAAATTTGGGTATTGTAAAATAGGTGGACTAATTAATTTTTTCTTTAGAATATTAAAAGCTTCATCACAAAGAGTATCCCATTTAAAATGTGCGTTTTTCTTTAACAATTCCGTTAACGGTTTAGCTAGCTTTGAGAATTCGGGTATAAATCTGCGGTAATAACCTACGAGACCTAAGAATGATTTTATTTCTTTTGGATTACTCGGGATTTTAAAATTTTCAACAGTATCAATTTTTCCTGGATCCGGTTTAATTCCGTGATCAGTAATAACATGTCCTAAGTATGCAATTTCCTTTTTTAAAAATTCACACTTATCCGGTTGTAACTTTAAATTATGTTGACTTAACCGTTTGAATACTTTAATTAGTTTTTCGTTATGATCTACTAAAGATTTTCCATATATAACAATATCATCAAGGTATACCAAACATTTGATACCTTGTAGTCCGGTTAAAACATGATTCATTAAACGTTGAAATGTGGGAGGAGCTCCTTTTAAACCAAAAGGCATGCGATTATATTCAAAATGTCCTGTAGACGTACTAAAAGCTGTTTTTTCTTTATCTTTTGAATCCATTAATATTTGATGGAAACCACTAGCTAAATCTAGGGTAGTAAAATATTTAGAATTTCCCAGTTGATCTAGGATATCCGTTATATTTGGCAATGGGAAGGCATCGCCAACCGTGGCTTCATTTAATTTTCGAAAATCTACTACTACTCGAAATTTCTTTTGACCACTAGAATCTATTTTCTTTGGAACTACTAACAGTGGAGCGTTCCATGGACTTTTACTATGACAAATAATGTCGTTATTCAATAATTCTTTTACTTGGCTTTCAATTTCATTCTTTTGTTGTTCTGGTAACCTATATGGTTTCACATTTATTGGAGTAGTATCTATACTAACTGGAATTTTATGAGTAATACTCTCGGTATACGTTAATTTATCATAAGGAGATAAATGAAATAATTCATTAAAATGTCTACAGATTTCTATTATAGAGTCTTTTTCTTCATTATTTAAATGAGTGAGACGTAATTGTGAATTCAAATATTCTAATCGCTTGTAATTATTAGAATTTTCAAAATTTAATATCTTGTAATTATTAAGATCATCGACTTCTATTTCCTCTGAATTAAATTCAGTAGGTGTTTCATTATTATTTAATACAGTAATAAAATAACAACCATTTACAGGTTTGATTATACAATTGCTAATATATAATCCATTGGCAAGATCTTTAGATAGGCATAAGCCTTCATTAATACGTTTCGTGTATATTTTAATTATGTTTTCTGTTCGAGGAGGTAAAATAATTTTTGTTTTTAAGGTTGGAATTAACTTCCAAACTAGTTCATAATTATGCATTTCAAAAGACAATGCGTTTTTACTATAGTCGATGTTCGCTTTATGTTTGAGGAGAAAATCTCTTCCAATAATACCATCATTAAGAATAGGGAAATCGTTACGAACTACTTGAAAAGGGTGGTGAACTTCCTTGTCACCTAATTTTATTTTTAAAGTACAAATACCATGTGTTTCTAAAGTTCCGGTAATAATGCCTTTCAAATTGACTTTTAACTTTGTATTAACCATTTCATTTCCTTTAAGTTTTCCAGATTTTATTATACTTATATCTGCTCCAGTATCAATTAATAAACTTGTTAATGATTCTTTACAAGAAGGTATTTCAATATTTACACTATCTGGTCTCTTAGTTTCTTTTCCAGATAATTTATATATTCGTTCACTATAATTGTTTTCATTTACTTTATTGGCAGAAGAAAATTTATTATTGAAATTAAAGTTTTTAGAATTACTATTGTAATGCACGGTGCGACTTAATTTAATTGGCTCGCTGGTGTACTGTCGCTCTGACCAGGGCCGTACTCGTTTCCCGATGTAGGCTTATTATTTTGATTAGATTGATCTTTACTATTTTTAAAACCAAAATTTCTTTTATCCTTATAGAAATTTGAATTACCTGAATTACGGTAATTATATGCAGGACTGGTTTTTGAATCTATGTTTCTTTTCTTGAAACAATTACTAATATGATGTCCCGGTATTTTACAAAATGAACAAATAACATTGATAGCTCGAACGTTCTCGTTCCTTTTAGGATACGAAGGTAAATAAGAATTGCTAAAACATTTAGCAGCTGTATGTCCAGCTTTGTGACATTTAAAACATCTAATACTATTTTTATTAGTGATTGAAGTCTTTACTGCGGAAGATTTATTTTGATTTAGTATACGTTCTTCCTCTACTGCACATTTAACTGCAGCATTAAAATTGACGAATCTACTTGCTTTAATTATTATTTTAATAGGTTCTAAAAGACCTTCAACAAATGCTTTTAAACATGATTTATTATTAAGATTTTGAATAATCATGGTAGCTTCCTGTCCTTCGCTTGCTATACAAGCATCATTTAAATCAGCGGTTAGTCTTTCTAATCGATTCGCAAATGAACGAATATTTTCATTGACTCTTTGCTTACTACTTAACAATTCAGTTTGAATTTGTGCTATAGTTCTCTTTTCTAAGTATTGATTTTGTAATTCTACCTTTAGTGGTAGCCATTCAAGGAATTCTTTATATTTAATAACATTATAAGCTTGTCCAGATAACTTGCATTTAATTACATTCAGATATTGCTCTTTGCATATTAGTAATAGTAGTGGCATATACAATATCACAACATGTGATAAATCTATGAAATTTTTCCCGGTCGCCATTGATCTCAGGGATAATTTTTAAAGCTAATTCAGTTGAAAATGCCATACTTATATCTTCGTCGAGGTTTAAATCAATAAGGTCACTAAAATCAGTTCCGAATATGGCTAATAAGTCTGACATAAATAAACACTCGCAAATACTCACATAACACTATTTGATGTGGAACTTTCACTTTTTTTTTTTCTTTGGACGTAGAAGAGAAGACAAAACAGGAATACTGTAACCTGTTGACGGTAAAGATGATGCAGACGTTGATAACCCTCTGTTGAAACTCGGCAACGATTGGTTGAGGGGAGAAGTAATCAGGATCACACAAGATGTAGAAATGATGAAAATTCAAGCTCCGTTGAACTATCACATGCACGATTTTACGTTGTAACTCTTTCGATATTAACACTGTAACCACTCTTAATAGACTTTGGCGAACAATTGGTATTTAAATGACGGAAATGTTTTTAAACACTTTATTTTATTAACTATATTAGTTAAACCGATTTAATTGCATTAAGCAATAACCAACTGTACGTTTTTAAGCAAAGCAAATAAACCTACCCCACACCTGACACCAAAATTTATGTTGTATTGTCGGATACAACGAAATGGGTGGTTCGTGTCTAATATTAGTGACGAGACTTCGTTACTAACTCAATAAGAGGTTTTTTAATGGTTTTGGTTAATATTCAACAACGTAGTCTGTTGTAACAAAGAGATTTATTGAACAAACGAAATATTGGTACAATTTAACTACATTGGTAGAACGTCTGTTCCACTCGGTGATCGCGACACTTCTAGTACTAACATCCACCCAATGTTGCATCGTTCATTTACAAACTTTTATGTTTCACACGGACTCAGCGTCTTTCGTGAGACAACCAAGTCGCCTTCCATCTTGGCGAACGTGACATTTAATGTAAATTCAGCTGAGAAAAGGTTGATAACAACATTTAGAACGGATGTGTAGTCTCAGAAGTAGTAATATAATATGAAATATGATTATATGGTTAGACTTAAAATAATACAAAGTAATACAAATATTAGTAAAACTATTAAATAATTATTTATGAGAAATGGGTGACTTTACAACAGAATAGTGACCCCATGGTTATGTGTAAAACCCATTTTCTAGTATATATGTTTTATTATCGGCAGGATTCAGAGCAATTTTATTTTGACTGATGGAATAAATGTCATGCTTTACACTTCTAATAGTATTCATTGTTCTGGACATCAGTTTTTATAACTACATTTTTCTTGGTACCTTTTGCCTTCTTTTGAACTGTTTTACCTAATACATCAAACGCATACATTTTTGCCTCTAAGCCAACAAATTCTGCCATTGGAGAGCCCATATTTACATCTTTCATTTTTCCAAGTACCTTTTTGTTCACTATGGGTATGTTATATTTATTATCAACAGGATATTCGGATGTATCAAAGTGATCTATCATATGTTTCATGTCTTCATAAAAGTCTTCCGTGATAATATTATAAATATAGGAATCCGTATCTTGATAGAATAACTCTATATTATGCTTATATTTTTGTTTCATAACATTAAAATGGAAATCATACATTAACTCTTTTGATATATCTAATATAGACAAACCAATGTAAATTGGTTTGTTGTATGTTATTTTAGTTTTATTCATATGTATGGCCACAAGATTTTCAGTAAAGATGTTTCTATGTTTAAAGTTTGGTTTGCTTTTATAAGCTTTTCACTTTTTTTAGCATTTGGACATAGTAGGGTAAAACGACCAGTTTTGGCACAGTTAAGAAAATTCTCTACTCTTTTGAGGATTAAAAAAAATATGGATAATATATTTATATAATAATTGAAAATTTTTAAAGTTTAAGTGTTTTATAAAGTAAAAAAAAAATTAAATTGTTTATTGATGTTTTAGGTAATTTTGTTCACAATTTATAATTCGATGTTAAAATGCCAGTTTTGGCACGGTGGTTGCCTTTAAGAGAACAGTCCTTTCTAGTAGTAGCACGGCAAATATAGTTATAAATTTATATATTTTAGCTTGGATTTCCTAAGATTTAGGTATATATTTATAAAAAAACACTTGCAGTAGCTTTATTTTATAAATTTTTAAATTATAGAGGTAGGAACTATACCTATCTAAAGCTAAATTTAATATTTATAAAGTTCTATTATTCTTTATCTATAATGCAAATGATATTTTAATTAAATAATAATTTTTAATCGAAATATTAAAATTACTTATAAATAGGTATATTACATCAAAATTTTTAATAATTTTCTTGCATTAAAATTTTGTGAACAATGAAAAATTGAAATCTTTTCTAGTTTTATTTTTTTAGATAAGAATACTTTTCATCTTGTAATTTCAGATAAAAGTATTTTTTCAAGTGTACCGGGTGGGGCAAAACAATCTCCCTAGTTTTGCAAGTGAATTAAAGAAAAAGGAGTCGAGATACAAAAAATTTATTTCAATAAAATAAAGTAGTTACATGGCCAGTTTTATCTTATGTAGTTTTAAAAATCATATCGGCCAAGTGTTGTCCTTCATTGGCTACACACTGCTGCAAGCGACTGTTGAAGTTTTGAATAACCCTTTCAAGCATTTCTTCAGGTATGCGGCGAATTTCCATGCGGATTGTCTCCTCTCAGGGAGACAAAGCATGCGGGGAACATTTCCTTCAAAACCAGCATTGATGCCCGCGCTGTGTGGGCTGTGGCTTCCCCCCGTCCTGCTGAAACCAGACATTCTCGAGACCAAGTTCTTTAAGAGCAGGGGCAAAAAAATTCTGGAGCATGTTCATATAGCGCCCAGAATTGACGGTAACTGCCCGATTTCTTTCCTGTAGTAAAAGTAAGGCCCGATAATCCCTATTCGGGAAACTGCGCACCAAACTGTGACACGATCACTATGCAGAGGCTTCTCGTGGATCACCCTCAGATTGTTTTCGCACCAATATCGAAAATTTTGTTTATTTACACCGCCAGAAAGATGGAAATGTGCTGGGCGGCGATTACAGAATCCTTTTCGCGTATGTATGCTTCCACGGCAAAAGCGCGCTGCTCGTTCCTCCATATTGTGTTTACGACTGAATCCTTTTGTAACACATACACACGGCATTTCTTTCTGCCGCCATTCACGCCATTCCTACCCTGTTACGACCTCTGCTAGCTTCACAATTCTCTGTTGAAACTAGGGAGGTTGTTTTGCCCCACCTGTATAAGAGGTTTTAGTTCTAATTCTTGATTTTTCACACTTCTTTTTACCCTTTTTATTAACGGTGTCATTGTTTTTACCAGTTTTCACTAAAATAAAAATAATTTATTCAAACGAATACAAAAATAAATTAAATAGGTCATGTTTTAGATTTTTATTTTTTATGAGATAAACAATAAAATTTCAGTGTACGTTTAATGTAAATAATAACTGATACATACCTTTTAAAGAATTATTTATCTGTAGTTAAAATTTGTTCTTGTTATAAGAAATATGTAAAAACATTAATATTCTAACCTCACTTGCTTACTGTCAGAGAGTCTCTGTTTACCGTTCCATTTATAGAAGCGGCTACCAATAGAAAAGCGCTGTAAGCATAAAGTGCTTCTATAATTGGCGCGCTCTTCAAATTTCATACCAATTAAAGAACACGTGTTTTTAATATTAAAAAATAAAAAAAAGTCAATATTCAACATTTGAAATGTTTCGATGAACTATTCATTTAGTTTATTTAACCAGGTACATATTAAAAAAATACGTTTTTCTAGTAAATATGATTGTAATTGCTTAAGCTATGGTAACCGTAAACTAACTAGAAATGGCTGTGAAAAGTACAATTTTGATATCGCTAAACAATATTCGTTTTTTTTTTTAATTAATAATTTTAAAATGGACGTACTAAAGGTTTTTTCTTGTTTAAAACTATATATAAATATTTAAATCGTTGTTATACCTACGCATTTGCACAATTTTAAACGTATAAAACCAAGTTTTTGATACCTGTGCCATTACTAGCGATGTGCCAAAACTGGTCGTTTTACCCTATTATGTTTACATATTTTCTAATGTTTTCCATAGACTTTCCAAATATGCTGTTATTCATTAATTTATAAAAGTCCTTTTCGAATTCACTACTTGCTTTCTTTCTCATTTCCGTCTTCAAGTCTATATAATTCTTTAACCAATAAGATTGTCTAAAACTTATTACTCTGTGTACCTGTTTTAATACCATTCCCTTTGATAGATATTGTTTCAAGCTTCTATAATGTAAAACATATCTTTTTTTTGCTATCCAATGTAGTTAGTAGTTTACATTGATTAGATCCTCGTGGATTTTTTGATTCGGGTGCCAGTGGTAAATCTTTATGTAAATCATGTAACTCCATGGGATATTCTAAATCGACTTCAGCAATATATCCTTCATTTGCATCATCCGCTAGATTTAAATTAATATTTTTACTGGCCCATTCAAAACCTGCATATGGCATCTTCTGCGACATTGCCCAACCATATAAATTATTGGCATCTAAATACATTAAATAATTAGATGATTTTGCGGGGTCATAATCTTCCATGTGTTTATTATTTGCCTTTACATACCGCTTACAACACTGTGCTATTCCTCCTCTAATACCTTTTTCAATCATTAAAATCATATAGTCAGATATTAAGTCTAATTCCTGCTTTGTATATTTTAACATTGCATCCCATGTTAGTCCAGGCGTTGTAAAGTACCATGCTGGGTCTAATTTGTATAAATTGTAGCATATTAATCTGAAATTCTCAAATATATCCGCCAACAATAATACATCTGTTTTTACATACAAGTCATGAAAGTCTCCTAGATTTTGCATATAAAATTTATCCCATACATTTAATACATGTTCATAGTCTGTATCACTTATGTTTGAATCGTTTAGTTCGCTATAAAATTTCGATTTAGGTGGCACAATTTTTTATTTTCTTCTGTATACCTACACCCACATAAAGTGCATTTATTATTAGTATTATATTGTTCTATTTCTGTATTGCTAAGAGGTAACATTTCCTCAATTTCATCATAATAGTTACCAATTTCTTCGACTTCGGAATTAGGACCTCTATATACAACAGGTGGCTTATATTCTTTATGTATGTATTTTATATAATAACAAAAACCTGAAGGTTCATATTTTTCGTATCTATGTGTGTATGATTTGTTATTTGATGGTGCATATGTTTGAATTTTTTTTGTTAGACATTCAAAGTCTGCATATATAACAAATGGAACTTTCATTGTATTTCTATAATTTTTAAACTGGATTTTCTCAGTTTTACTTGGCATAATTACTTTTACTGAATCTTTGGTTTTACAATCAACTTTGTGAATGTTTAACTTATACTCTGAATTAAAAAATAATAAACATCGATCACAGAGGTCTTTTGAACCTTTATGCTTAGATAATTGAGATCCCACTAGCCGTGACATACTTTTTATCCAGCAATAGTGACTATTCTTATCGTCCTTTATATACAACAAATTTGTATGTTGATCTTTCTTGTCTTTTGTTACATATACTGGAAATATTATTTCTTGCTCATCAAAAGAATATACATTTACCGAGATATTACTCTGCCTTTCAAATTTACTATATATATCTTTCAGTGCCATAGGAAATCGAATACCAATAAACATTGTTTCAACTTGATCTATATATTTATTATAGTTTGTTAATCTACAAGTATTTATATCTACTGGATGTAAGAATGATAATAATGACCACATAAAACACTTGTCGTCGTTATTTTCCACATTTACAACTGCTTTCTTGTCTTGTATCCATTTTGGTAGTGCTACATAAGAAAATCCACGTAATGGAACATAGTTATTAATTCGCAGCTCTATAGAATTTACACTATATAAAACCCAACCGGATCCCTTTCTTTCAAATTCCTCCACTTCAGCAAGTAATTTTTCTTCTGCTTCAGCATAGTATTCTTCTAGGTCTGTACTATCAAAAATGGCTACATTGCGTGTTTTAAAATTTTGTTCTTCAATAATTTCAGATTCAATGTCAAGCTGCTTATAATTAAAAAATAATTTCAAGTTTACCTTAAGATTATTATCAACCAACTTTTCTTGTATTTTATTTAATAAAGTATATTTAATAGAGGCAAGAAATATTGAAGGGTCTCTTATGTTAGTATTATTATTTATATGATATGTGGCCAACCTATTTTGAAATGCAGTTTCAACCTCTACAATTCTACAATTTTGTTTAAATGAATGTTTATTACTTCTAAAATGTTCTGCACGTTTTTCTGGATCATAATATGTACTACAACCTTCATATTTTACTTTTGCAATTCTGATAGGCTTATGTGCACTAAATAAATCATCTTCAAACGGGAATCTATTTAAATGAAATATTAATTCAGGTTTATTCATTCTATAATAACCTTTAATTCCATTTTGTTTAACATCTGTCGTAATTCTTTAATTGTGTTGATCTCCATTTATTACAAAACAAATTTGTTAATATTTTCGTAAATGTATATTTTTAGACTTGTGACTACGAAGATATGATTTTACAACAAATCTACCACATTCACATTTCACTTTTTCTCTAAGTTTATTTTTATTTGTGAAATAATAATTACTCATACATGTTTTGCATCTTGCATTATATTCCTCTTTATTTTTATGAAAATTACTAACGTCTTTAGTAATATTGCAAATACTACAAAGTTTTGTCATTTATTAATAAAAAAAATCCGTATTAGTTAAAGTCTTTAATTTTACTTTTCTTAGATCTTCTTTAATAATATAATCTTCAATATTTATTGCTTCCCTTATTTCTCTATTAGCGTAAAAATCTAGAAAGCCTTTCCATAAACGGTCATATTCAGGTTTTCTATGTTGTGTGGGCGGTTCGTCCAATAATTTACAAATATAATATTTATGACTTATAGATCTATCTGGAAGTGACTTATACATATAAGAAAGAAAATATGCATATTTTTCAACTAACATTTGTTGATCATTTGCATTAAAACCATATACATTGTGATTTGGATTAACCGTCTCTTTATGTTCAAGTAGTAATTTTACGAAATATTTGATTTTATTACATGGCTTTGTAAAATATTTTTTATTTGATTTAGTTATTATATAGAACCCACAATTGTCACAAGAAGGTATTTTATCATTTCTTCTAAATGCACACTCTAAACATTCTCCACATATATAATAATCTGGACCATCCATTTATAACAAAATAAATTTGTTAATTTATTACAGCATCTTTTTCTATCCATGTATTATGAGTGTTATCAAACCCTAACCATTTAACAAATACTTTATTACCTTTACGTCTTATTACTTTCTCTACTAGGAAAACATTCGGGTACTTTGTTTTACTCATTTCTTGTTCATAGAAACAACCTTCTATTAATTTATTTTTATAGTCCTTAATATGATATGTAATAGGGTCAGAATATATTATTTTACAAACGGTAAATATTTCATTCGACCAATTTGGTTTATAACCTTTCGCAAAAATAGTTTTATACCTTGATATTCTTACTTTGTCATTTATTTTAAACTTGGGAGGTATAGTAGGTACTGTTTGAGCAAAAATTTTTTTTAAAGATTCCTCATTTTCTTTCATTGAACCTTGTACAGGTGTGATTCTAATTGTGCTATGTATAGTATTTTTATATTCTTCTACTAATTGAGGTAGCAAATCGAACCATTTGTAATTACCGCTTACAGTTAATCGCTTCCACATTTTTTTCTTTAAGTGTCCTGTTAAATCGTTCAGCAACAGATGCTTTTACTTCAGAGTATGTTGAATAATGATTAATTTTATTGTCATGCATTATTGCTGAAAGATTTTATTATAAAATTCAAGTCCACGGTCAGTTTGTAGATGTGTTGGACTGCGGTTAGTTATAATCGATTTAAACGCTTTAGATACACTTTCTCCAGTTTTATTTTAAGTTGGAATAGCCCATGCAAATTTAGAAAATACATCAATAACGGTCAAAATATGTTTATATCCTTTATCCTGATTTGTAATCATTTCAACTAAATCAGCCTGCCATAAATCATCAATTGCTATTGTTAAAACTTTACGTCTCTGAAAATTATGCCTTAATGGTTTATGTATTTCATCCGCGATATCTTCTTTAATACCATCACCTATTTTTTTTTTTTATAAATGAACATTTATTTGTATTACAAACTACACATTTCCCTTTTAACATTGGCTGACCTTTTTTAGATGTTGTTCTAGTCACATTCTTAGTACCTGTCTTTGTCTTACATTTAACACAATACTCACTCATTTATTACATAAGAAATCTACTGATGCGTAATAATTAATTCAACACTTATATTGGCCCATGAAACATTATCAGTACCTATAAATCGTTTAAATCTAAGTTTTTCACGTTTTTTCAACTCGAAGCCATCCGGTAATGTTTTAAATTCTCTATCATTAACATGTATTTCACTGCATGCACCTTCTGGGAATATTGTTAACTTTTCAATTTTTATGTTAAATGGTAGACGATAAATAGTATCATTAGATATACTATATTCACGTATATAGAAACCGTCTTCATCAAATTTGTTATATCGTAATTGAATTGGTATTGACAGCCGTTTAAATTGATTTTAATATGATTATCCAATTCTCTAAATATAGTGGTAAGTCTCTGATTTATCAAAGACTTCGTATGTTCATTAATTAATTTACCCATATCATTTGTTTTAATTTTTATGTCAGTTTTAATTTTTGTCATACTATCTAATACTAATTGGTCAACATAATATTTTTTACATGCATCATTCACATTTTCAGACATTCCCACATTACATAATTTCTTGTTTTGTATATCATAATGAACATCATCTGTTAACTTAAACCCTATTCCAGGAACACCTTTAACATTATTATTTTCTAGATATTCATCACTATCTCCAAATTTATTTAGTACCATTTAAGAGTAAAAAAATTAATACCGCTACCATACCTCTCATGTAATTCCTCCTCTATATTTATTATTTAATTTTGAACGTTATCGTTACCAGCTAATTTTTCCGCTTTTAGATAATCTAAGCGATCTTGTAATTCTTTCGGATCATCCCAATACACATATTCTTTTTCTTTTGTATTATATTTTTTAAATAAACCTTTCCCAGATGACGTTGATGGTATAGGTCTGTTTTTATCAAATTTAGGTTGTTGCTTGGTCTTTGGTGACGATGTATATATAGGTGCACCTCTAAAGTTATTATAATCTTGCCACATAGGTGATATTAGTTGTTTATATTTATCTGAACTAGACCTTATCTGACGTGTAGGTTGATCATACATATGCAATGCCCTTGTCAGAAATAAAATTTCTCTATAATTTGTATAGTCAGCTACATGTGCTTTTTTATATTTATTCCAATCGTCGTA
>OX122897.1:13029059-13039059 GCA_944738965.1 Nebria brevicollis | reverse complement strand
TGTTGTTGTTGTTGTTGTTGTTGTTGTTGTTGTTGTTGTTGTTGTTGTTGTTGTTGTTGTTGTTGTTGTTGTTGTTGTTGTTGTTGTTGTTGTTGTTGTTGTTGTTGTTGTTGTTGTTGTTGTTGTTGTTGTTGTTGTTGTTGTTGTTGTTGTTGTTGTTGTTGTTGTTGTTGTTGTTGTTGTTGTTGTTGTTGTTGTTGTTGTTGTTGTTGTTGTTGTTGTTGTTGTTGTTGTTGTTGTTGTTGTTGTTGTTGTTGTTGTTGTTGTTGTTGTTGTTGTTGTTGTTGTTGTTGTTGTTGTTGTTGTTGTTGTTGTTGTTGTTGTTGTTGTTGTTGTTGTTGTTGTTGTTGTTGTTGTTGTTGTTGTTGTTGTTGTTGTTGTTGTTGTTGTTGTTGTTGTTGTTGTTGTTGTTGTTGTTGTTGTTGTTGTTGTTGTTGTTGTTGTTGTTGTTGTTGTTGTTGTTGTTGTTGTTGTTGTTGTTGTTGTTGTTGTTGTTGTTGTTGTTGTTGTTGTTGTTGTTGTTGTTGTTGTTGTTGTTGTTGTTGTTGTTGTTGTTGTTGTTGATTTTGTGTGTTGTTTGAGGGGCGGTGCGTAATTTGTTTCGGGGTTGGGAGCGTTGGGAAATCTTGTTTGTTGTGAAGGAAGTTTTGGTTTGGAGGTTGTATGTAGATGTTGGAATGTTTCCAGGAGTTTTTGGAAGGGATGGGAGCGTCAACGTATGTTTTAGTAGTCCTAGTAGTCCGAGTTTTGTTTATTTCTAAATTTTTAATTTTTGTAATGTACACCGGACATTCAATATAATTGGCCGGATGAGAGCCAGCGCAGTTTGCGCATGTGGCAGGTGTGTCAGGGGTCTTGACGCAAGTTTGTGTCAGGTGGCCCTGTGCGCACTTCAGGCAACGTGGGGGAAGCCTGCAGTTTGCGGTGGCGTGGCCCCACTGCTGGCAGCGATGGCACTGGAGCATCTGCTTCTTGTTAATATGGCGTTCCCACTCTACCTTGACGTGAAAAATGAATTTAGAGTTGGAGTTGAGTGATTTCACTGTGTGATTGTTTGTTGTTGTAATAAGGTAGAGTGGTCGCCTCGTGTTGCGCATTCTAAAGACCTTTTGGATGTCGATGCCTTTGGTGGTCAGCTTCACACGCAGTTCTTCCGTCTCCGGCGCACTGTCGAGGCCCCTGAGCACAAATGCGTGTGTTTTCGTTTCTCTGTTTGCGTATGTGTAGTAGTGGTTGTCTACGTCCGCGTTCAGGTCCGTGATGATGTTTTGTCGTTCTTGTTCGTTGTGGATATATATGTTTGTGTTGTTGTTAGTGTATTTTATATGATACCCTTTTGTTGCGTAGGTCTGTATGTAGTTTGTCAATTTTGTTGCATTGTTGGGTATTGAAGGGAAGATTATGGGAGGGGGCGGGCGGGGTTTCGATTTTTTTGGTTCGGGTTCTTCGTCTGTGTCCGTGTCCTCGTTAGTCTCGTTGTCCGTTAGGGAGTGGAACTTGTTTTGGGTTTTGGTGTAGGATTTGGGTTTGACAGGGGGCTTGGCGGTTCTTTTGGGAATTTTAAAATTCCTATCCTCTGGAGGTCTGTCTTCCCTGGGACGTACACTCAGTTTGGGAGCAAACAATGTGCTTACCCGAATTTTATTTTTGTTTTTCCCACTTGTTGTAGGTACGGGGTCTGCGCCAAGATGGGATTGGTTGGGGGGATCGTCTTCCTCCATCCCTATGATTGTTTCCCCACTCGAGTCGAGTTCCAAATGTGGGAACGGTTCCTGGTTTGAAAAGTCGAATGTCCCCGGAAGACTCTCCAGGGATGTTGATGGGGATGGGGAGTCGACTATTTCCCTCCTAGGGTTGTTAGAACGTATGGTATTATTGCGCCTTGGCGTAGAGGCCAGTTTTGCGTAAAATTCACTTGGAATTTTGAAAGTAAAAAAGAAATTATTGTTTAAAACAATGTAGAACAATAAAGAACTTGTTTAAAACAAATTAAATTTTCAGTTTATAACTGCACACTCCGCTTAGTAAAAACAACTGCTCGGTATGAAGTTAAGACTTCGACTGGTTTCGCGCCGATCGCTCTAACCAACTCAGCTACGAATCCACTGACCACAAGCGTCCCTTTTTCAACTGCTTCAAATGCCAAGTGTTAACAAATACGTTCGAAGACTTCACACAGTGATATTGACAACGAATAATTGTAACGTAGGCTACTAGGTACGGAAACACCGCACAGTACATGAAATAGAAATTATATTATTACTATATTCAACGAATTCACGTTAAGGGTCATGCTAAGAATAATTTTTAGCAGTTGAAAAAGTAATATTAATAATTACTTTTTCAACTGCTAAAAATTATTCTTAGCATGTACCTTAACGTGAATTCGTTTAATATAGTAATAATATAATTTCGATAAAACAGTGCATATTCTGCATGAATTTTTCCCCCGTGTACCACCGGGATATAAAATTGTAGAAACACCAACCTATGTCATTTATCTACCAATCAGCACGCGTGTTTTAACTAGCTTAACCATTCAAATATTGGATCAGGATGGAAACTTGGTTCATTTTAGAGAGGAGACGGTCACGGTAAGATTGCATCTTAGAAAACAAAATGGAAATTAAGCTCAATTATTCCGTTACGCGAAAGCCTGCGGACAATATAAATAGCATGCGTATTGATAATGGAAACTTTAACAGAACTAGTGCAGGACAGTTAACTCCTGAAAACTTTAGATTTCTGAAATCGCTGGGTTTTAAATTGCACAAATCTGGTTAAAAACGGAGAACAAAATCGAAGAAGAATAGTTGTTTGGATGCGAATTCAATTTAAATCAATGAAAAATTACTGTCTCTGTATACACGAAACGTCACACAATGAATGCGAGTATACTGAACGTAGCCGAAAAGGTTCTAGTAAAAATAAAATTACGAAATATATGAATGGATTTGATCACTGCAATTTAACTGATATAAAGTTGTATTTAAATTCTGAAATGTATCCATATGACAACTTAAATTTGAATTTTACAAACAATCAATATGCTTTGCTGTATGAAATGTACACCCAATTTCAACTGTCTTACTATGACCGTCAAAGTGAGCCGTTTTTTAACCCGAATGAGTTTAAAACTCGGGCTCCGCTCGCGGTAATTGATTGCTCACACCAAAGTGAAATGTTGAAATCGGGTACTGTAGATATACGACTGGAATTTGACACAAATGCTATTATCCTAGCCAATACTGCAGCCTATTGTCTAATATTACATGATAGATTAATTAAATATAATCCTTTAACTAGTGTTGTAAGTAGTCTGTAATTTTATTCTTTTTTTAATAATAATAATAAAGTTTACTATCAATTAAAGAAAAACCTGTTTTATTTCGTTTAAATATTGCTAAGTGATATCATAAGCACTCCTACATGAGGTAAGGCTGGGTGAGCACCTTAAATGCATTAATTATCTTATTTATATATGTACCCCAAATATGACGCCCAGTCAGCGACCAACATTGTATTATTATTTTATAAAATGTGCAAAAGTTTTATTTCCAATACTGCATATGAACGAACTACTCCCCCAGTTTTAACGAGCATGACCGAAGTGAAATTACTAAATATTAGCATTGCGCTAGTTGTCTTTACTTGTTTTGAGTGCATTGAAGCGCGCGGTTGATATAAAAATGTTGCACACGCTTTCACAATTAACTGACAATACCGTTAAAAATGTTACCGGAGCATTCAAAATATTAAAGACGCTCGGGGAATGCGAGCGTTGGATCACTAAAATCAATAGAAATATTTTTATTCTAAATAAAGCCATTCGGAAGTGGGCTGACAGTAGACTCTCGGATAATTTATTTAAACTTAAAGCAAATATATCTCACTTGAAGTGTTATCGCGAGAAAATAAAAGAATTCAGGATAAAGTTGAGGTATTCTGGTGGTGGTCCATTAAATACTGTAACAAAATCGGCTCCTAAAAAATTGGTTTGGCAGGAGACATAATCATGTTTCAATTCTCGTATTAGAACCGGTATCATTGTAAATATTAGCATTAAAGATCCAAAAATATTTTTGGGAAAAACGTTTGGAATATCCTCTAATAAAATTAAAAATGCATTAAATGCAAGTATTTTAAAAGTAAATGTTATACTTAGTGCCAATTTTATCATGCCACATACTGGTGTGACTGATTAAAACATTCAGTACCCGTAATAATGCCATTAGTAAATCTACAGATATTAGAGACTGGTATCGACTTAATGTGCTTGAAAAACTTCTTGTAAAATTAGAATTTAGAGTTAGAGCGTGATTTGGATTGGGCGCTTTTAGAGATATAACACCTGAAAATAAATATCAATAAATTTATCCCGATAATTGGCGGGTCATACATAGAATTACTCCCTGATATGAAGTGTAAAAAAGCTATAATTAATGTGAAAAATAACGATAAATATTACATTCTCTGGGCTATAGTTTCCGCGCTGCATCCAGCGGATTTTAATGCGGATCGCGTATCTTCGTATCCATATTGCAGTGACGTTTTACACTATAAAGATATTAAGTTTCCTATACAACTCAAGGATGTGCGGATATTAGAACAGATGAACGATTTAAGCATAAATATATACGCGTTAGAAGCATGTGGTAGGAATAAACATCAAACTGTGCCCGTGTACTTATCCGAAAATGGAATTAACAAACGAATTCATCTTCTTATGATAAATCATGATGATGATGATCATGATATAGATGATAATGAGTATGACAATCAAAATGGGGGTATTGTAAAATTTTTTAAATCAAATTCTAACTATCACTTTATGTGGTTAAAAAGACTTTCAAGATTATTAAGAACTCAAATTGCTGCTACACACCACATATGGATTTGTGATAGATGCTTAAATAATTTTAGCATACAAACCTTATTAAAGAAACATGGAGAGGATTGTATACTTTTAAATAAATGTAAATCACTTATCCGGAACAAAAAAAAAATATTTAAAATTTAAAAAATGTTAGTTATGAAGAAAAAGTGCCATTTGTTTTGTACGCCGATTTAGAGTGCATACTGGAAGAAATCAATGACACTCGCGGGAGAAATACTGAGTATATACAGAAACACATTCCGTGCAGTATTGCGTATTATTTAAAATGCTCATTTAACGATTCTCGAATAGGTTTCCGCTGAACTATTAGAGGTTGCGCATAATATTGATGGTGTGTATAAAAATATTCTAGATATGAATCTGTCGCCAGTGCAAGAATATGAATTTTCTATTGCGACAAATTGTCACATTTGCTACACAGGTTTTAATTCGACTGATATTAAAGTGCGAGATCATTGTCATTTGACATCTAGGTATCGTGGTGCGGCACACCAAGCATGTAATTTAAATTATATAGACTCCCATGCAATACCAGTAGTATTTCATAATTTAAGTGGATATGACGCACATTTTATAATAAGAAGCATCGCGAAGGGTTTCGCAAGACGTATGTCAATATTACCAATTAACAAAGAACGGTACATCTCTTTCACAAAGTATGTAACACATACGAAAATTAACTTTCGTTTTATTGGTTCATGTCGGTTTAGTAGCCTCGATAATCTCTCGGCATTTCTAAAAGATGATGAGAAATCGATTATTAGAAAACATTGTAGCAACGAGACGCAATTTCAACTGATAACGAGAAAGAGGGTTATCCCATATGACTATTTGGACAACTGGAATAGATTTGAAGAAAATCAGTTGCCAACTCGTGAATGTTTTTATAGCAGATTAAAAGGTGATGAGATTAGCGCAAAAGATTATGAGCATACAGTTAATATATGGTAAACATTTCAATTGCGGACATTGGGGGAATACTCTGATCTGTATTTGAAAACAAATGTACTTTTGCTGGCAGATGCTTTCTAGAATTTCCGTGAAAGTTGCTTGAACACATATCATCTTGATGCTCTGCACTATTATACAGCCTCCGGTCTCGCTTTTGATGCAATGCTAAAGTGCAGTAATGTAAAGCTGGAACGGATATAGATAAAATATTATTCATAGAGAAAAGAATACGCGGTGGTGTATCGCAGTGTTGTAATCGTTACGCAAAAGCAAATAAAAAACATATGAATGAAAATTTTGATGCATATACGGAAACTTCATTCATAATGTACTTTGACGTGAATAATTTATAAGGCGTGGCAATGAGCCAGTATTTGCCGTATCAAAATTTTGAATTTACCCATTACCCCGTATAAGAATTTTGAATGGGTAAACGCTCTGGATATTTATGAAATTGATTTGCTGAATGTTAGTGATGAATCTCCAATTGGATACATTTATGAAGTTGATTTGGAATATTCGGTTGATCTTCATGAATTTCAAAAAGATTTACCCCTATTCCCCGAGCATTTTATACCGCCAACATCGAAGCACTCAAGATTAATCACACATTTGCATCCGAGAAAAAATTATGTTATACATTATCAAAACTTACAGCAATGTTTACAAATAGGATTAAAAATAAAGAAAATACACCGTGTGCTAAAAATTATTCAGAGTCCTTGACTGAAGAAATATATTGATTTAAATACTGAACAACGCAAATTGACGGATAATGCGTTCAAAAATAATTTCTATAAACTGATGAATAATGCTGTATTTGGAAAAACAATGGAAAATGTTCGGAAACATAAAGAAACTAAACTGGTCACCGAATGGGCTGGTAGATATGGAGCCAAAGCCTACATTTCAAAACCAACATTTCACAGTTGGACTATACTTGAAGATGACATTGTAATTATTGAAATGTCTAAGAAATCAATTATGATTAATAAACCGATTTACGCGGGATTTTCCATTCTAGATTTGTCGAAAACATATATTTATAATTTTCACTATAATTATGTGAAGCGGAAATTTGGTGATGGAGCAAAATTATTGTACACAGACACAGATAGCTTAATTTATAATTTTATTAATATTTATATATATGAAATTATAAAAAGGGATATACATATGTATGACACATCTGATTATTCTTAAAATAACATTTATAACATACCATTAGTAAATAAGACTGTTTTGGTATTAATGAAGGATGAAAACAATGGTGAAATTATGTTGGAGTTTATAGGACTTCGTTTAAAATTATATAGCATCATGGTTCAAGTCAGCGGCGGGAGGGGTGAACGGGTTTGTAAAAAGGCCAAAGGGATCACTTTAGCTATAATGAGAGAAATAACTTTCAAGGATAACTATGATTGTCTATTTTCAAATTCTGTGGTAACAAGAACGCAAACCATGATGACATCCAAAAATCATAATGTTTATACAGTTATTCAGAAAAACTAGCTCTAATTCCACATGATTGATTGATTGACGAATTGTTAATTGTATTTACACCGACACCATATATATATATATATATATATATATATATATATATATATATATATATATATATATATATATATATATATAAATATATATATATATATATATATATATATATATATATATATATATATTAAAATTTCATTGTAAACAGACGTTGAACTATATCTTTCTTAAGTAGAACAGTCACCGTTGATGCGTGAGACTGTGCACTATGGTTGTGAGTGGGTAATTGTGCATGTGTCAGTGCATACTAGGGGTGACGCGGTCCAAGGGACGAGCGATGCTGTTGGTCAAACCAATGCTGTATGTTGATGGCGGATTGCTAATTGTTGAGTGAGTATTCTCACTGTCATTTCAGATATATTCTTATTTCTTTATCCTCAATGTTATATCTACTAATCAGGGCGTGCTTGGCTTGTTCCAAGATTAGACCTGTATTTCAGTACTTGCACCGTGGGTGCAGGTGTTTCTTCCTCAGGGTGGATCTGGCTTCGACCAGGGTTGGACCTGAGGGAAATTCGTCCAAGTAGGGTGGATCGGGCAGAGGTCCAGGGTTGGACCTACTTGGGGTTGCCTACCTAGTGGGGTGTGCCTGGTAGCGCCAGGATTGTACCCACTAGGAGATGCCCATTCGGGAATGCCCGTAATGGAAGCCTGCCTTCAGAGTGTATCTGGCTATGGACCAGGGTTGGACCAGTTGGCGGTTGCCCACCTAACAGGGTGTGCCTGGTAGCTCCAAGATTGGATCTGTTAGCGGATGCCCATAAGGGACGACTACCTTCAGGGTGGACCTGGCAGAGGTCCAGGGTTGGACCAGTTGGTAGATAAGCTTGTCGTGAACAAGTATGTACAGGGCTTTAAGGCACTGTCTCCATATTCCGTAACCTACCTAATCCTTTGTATAATGTCTTGTGGTACCGGTATGACATGTTGTATTTTTATAATGCAGGTGTGAAGGATACCAAGGCGACGCCCAAACCTTAGGCGCCGTTATAACCATCAATGTGATCGTAGGATGTCTTAGCATCAGGTCAACCAGTCATTTATACATATTAATCGTAATGACTTTAATTAGACTTTAGTATTGTTCTTCTAAAACTGTTTATATTGTATTTTATAACCGATCTATAACTACGTTAGAAAAATGTATATATATATATATATATATATATATATATATATATATATATATATGTATATATATATATATATATATATATATATATATATATATATATATATATATAAATATATATAAATATATATATAAATATATATAAATATATATATATATATATATATATATATATATATATATATATATAAATATATATATATATATATATATATATATATATATATATATATATATATATATATATATATATATATATAGTTAGTATGTAGTACAGATTTCGTGTATTTACCCGGCAGGTGTTGAAATCAGTAGCGCTTCTGATTAGAAGCGATTCATTTGCGGGTTCGACGGGCAGTTCTGTTGCAGATGACCTTCTTGAATACAGCTTAGGCAGCGATTTAGTCTTCTAGGATCCGGATAATCACGGGCAAGGGTACTGGGTACAATTGTAGCAACGCCGCTCTGTTATTCTGGACTTTGCTGATTGGAGGACTGCCACTCAAACATCTGCCTTCGGAGGTCCCTTCGTTTTCATATCAAGGTTCGCGATGGTTCGTGTGCTAGCAGCTCGTTCAACGCGGTTTTTGTCGACGCGTTTGCATCTTCATCGTCGAACAACTGACATATTAGTTGGATACACAGAAATCTGGGTCGTAACCCGATCGGGATTTGCTCTGGCGCTTCAGTGAATGAAAGGTCGAAGACTCTGTGAAGACGCAATTTTGAATAAACATATTCTGATAGTGACTCACCATTTTTCTTCATCCTCGCAGTCATTTTCGGAATTCTGCCTTGAAATCCGCCCAAGTACTGATACGGTGTTGACGACCAAGGTACTACTCACGTGCACTTCTCGCAAGATGGAGCTTAGCGGTTTCCAGCTTAAATGCATCTGGCCACCGATGATAGTTGGCACTGCGAAGCAAAGTTTACAACCAAGATCATGCGCGGACCGCGCCATCGTAATCTTCAATTGATGATGACAGGTCGGGCATTACGCAGGAAGTAACGGCTGGAGACTCGTTTATATTTGCGAAATTCGGAATAAGGAGAACATTTTCGCCATAAATGACATCATGGATGCCATATTACGCATCATGTTTGTCGTGAACTGCATAGTCGTATGGGTCATAGCAGAAATGCTCTTATCCTGTGCACCGGAATAGACGCTATTTTGATTAAAAGACGCATCGTTCTGCAATTACCCATCTTGCATGCAGGAAGTGACGTCATTTTGAGGCTCGGATAAGGCGAATACGTTATCGTCCATGCCGTGATGCTCATTTACCGCGTCGTTTCCGGTATCCTGATTGCTTGTTTCACCTACTACCGATTGTTGTTCTTTGGTTTGAATTTTCTTTACATATAGCATTTTTAAAAAAAAACACGCCTTGACACTTCACGTGCATATACACGCAGTAATATACTTATAATTAAAAAAAATTATTTTTTGATTT
>OX122897.1:12936559-13024059 GCA_944738965.1 Nebria brevicollis | reverse complement strand
AAAGAATAGCGCTGGTGAGTTATTTCATTATTTTTTGCTAGTAAATTAATCTGTTAGCGATATATTATTTGTTTAAAAGTAAATGGTAATATGTGCAAATGTGTATTAGCTCTTCTAATTAATAATTTTATATTTATTCAATAAATGGAACATATTAATATCGCCGGTCAAGTGGAAGATATAAAGCCTTTAAAAAAATACTAGATTTGGGGTTGAATAAAAAACATGAAATTCAAACGATTAAAGCTGTCACAACTAAGTTCGGAAGAAAATACTAGTGGAACTAGAAGACTGTTGTTTAACTGCCGTTATGTGAATCTAAATTGTCAGATGAGAGTGTTGACGAGTTAAATAATAATAATAAATCTGTGAAAATAGCCCTAGTCCATACAGGGTCTAAACTATGTGGCAGTTTGAAAGATGTTCTATGTTTAAAATTTGTAAAACTATGTGATAAATAAAGCGTTAATAATTGACCTATATATGCATGTATTAGGATTAAAGAGAACAGTAACTCCCAAACCTTTACTCTACATTTGCGATAAGAGGTCCTGATTTAAAAGACTTGTCATATTTATGAGACCGCTGGTGTATAGCCCTTTCTATTATTGATAACTCTAAGAAACAAAGAAAATTATTTGAGAATAAAGATGTATTTTCCGGGCAATGGTTTATACGGAGGTGTTTCACATGGTTTTTTTGTCCATACATACTTTCACAAACATGTTTTTTAATAGTGAAATTACTAATGTGTCGATGAATGTGAATACCGCGCAAAGTGACAAGTATTCTACTTTATTCTCAATTTGTTGCGATTTGTTGCGGTGAAGTCTTTATTATAAGAAAAAGATGAATTACTAAAAGCTGTGCATCAAAACGCAGACCCGCGTAATTCTACGGATTCAACTAATCTTCCGCTTCAGATTATATCGGATATATCTAATAGTGTTAATAACAATATATTCAATACTAAGTATTATAATAACCCGTTTGATGAAATCTTACAAATAAATGAAGGAAAACTAATTCATAATCATTCAAGCGATGACATGATTGACAATACTACAGCGCAGGTACTTCCAAATGTTCAAACATGTGTAAAACTGAAATAATTATTTTGATATGTCATGTGTGTAAATATTTCTATCAATAAACAATATTATAAATTACTATATTGTCTTTTCCATTTATTATTATTATTTGATGCCTTCAAAATTTCAAAAGTCGAATTTTTTTATGATTAATTCTGGTAGAAAATACGTTTAATAATATGATCCTTTAAATTCCATAATGACGAAAAATATTAGCTGGAAGAAAGGTTATTGCATAGCACAGGCATCGCAGATTTAATATAGGTAATGCTGTCTTCAACAATGTTGTTACAAAACTTTAAACGATGTTTTCGCAAAACCAAGTTTTTTCTGAATGAAAGGAGCGGAAATAATTGATATTTTAAACTCTGCGTTAGTATTTATAGCAACTGGAGAAAAATATCCCAAGTAATTAACTTTGAGTTTTAAATTTTTATTATGACTTTTAAGAACTGATAATCATCAGCAACAAATTTCGTTTTTGAGAACACAAATTCTAATACAAATTTATTCCAACCCTGAAAAATATGATATTTTTAGGCAATATTCTTTAAACCTCTTGCTATGATGATTATTCTACTATAATTTCAAACAAGTCATACTTCCTGATATTCGAACATGAGCAAGGCTGAAATAATTATTCTTATATTTCATATGGGTAAATATCTTCAGCAATAAACAATATTAAACATTATTATATTGTATTATTATTTATTATTATTATTAGCTCTTTCATGTGACGTAATAACGTTCCACAGTAACATTTTTTATTTTCTATCGCAATTCATTTAAATAAGTATCAATAAACAACATTATAAACATCACTAAATTGCATTTTTATTTATTATTGTGATTATCGAGGTTCTGTTATGCTTTCGAGAGATTGAGGCATGTTGACATAGTATAATTTTTATTTAAAAAAGAAACCACTACTTTAATATTAAAACTAAAAATTGAAATAGAACAAATAAATATAAATTATTTTATATTTGAGCTAATCTAATGACGCGGTACCGTTCTCTCTCGAGGGCCCTACATTGGAATTTTTTGCCCGGAGGCGTTAGTATTATAGGCGAATCGAAGATGCATGCAGTGATTAGCGGTTTTCTCATCAAATTCATATTAAAATCAAACAGAAATTACCAAATAAATAACATATTCTGGAATAATGTTTAGAAATTCCCTGTTATCTAATTTTCAAATTAAAGATTTCGTTTTCCTACTTACGGGTACATAATCAGCATTCCCGTTTTCCCCTACCAAGATATCCCGTTGGGTGCAGTAACTAGCGGTCTCCTCGTAAAATTTCTATTAAAATCAAACATAAATTACTAAAAAAATAACATTTCGCCAGTTATCAGCTTAGAAATATCTTTGTTAGCTGATATTCAAATTAAAGAACACAATTTTCAACTTACGGGTCCATGATCAGTATCTCGATATTCACCTGCTACGATATCTAAAGGGCGGCCTGATGATAAGTCAAAATAAATCAAATGAAATTACTTATTATAAATAATCACTCTCACGATGATTATATTTTGCCAGTTATCAGTTATAATTCTTATTATTTTTTATCATTATTTTTACTTTGACCAGGCAATAGTACTAATTTAAACACACTTTCCTAATTAAGGTTAAATATTCTGCATTAAAGATTTCACTGTATTGATGCGCCCAATAGCTGGCTGACTATTAAATCAAACAGAAATTAATTATAACTAACAACGATATAATATATTAATTTCAATATGCACACCAATTTAATAATTGTTTACGGCTGAATTATTGAACTGGCCACTAGAACCTAAATTTATATATATATATGCACACCCCGTTCCCAATAAGTCCAGGGTTGTTTTCGTTGAAACAAAGACACACCCATGTTACGTCTTTAGGAGAAAAAAAAGGAAAGGTCTCGTGTATCAATGTACTGTTTAAAATTAAAATTATTCTCAGTCGATAAAATAAAAATGGTAATCGAAATTGTTTACTACTATAAAAGTGTATTGTGCAATATAATAGAGACAATGCGAAATACTAATGGCAAGACGGCACTCCCTAAAATACGCGGTCCGTTCACTTTAAAGTACACATGTTCAATATTGCTTTTAAAATTCGATTGCTATTTATTTATTTAAAAAAAAAAACAGCGAGAACTTAGTTGCGCACCTAATATATGTAGGGTAAGGTTGGTCAAGTCGTACCAGTGCTTAAATCGTACCACTCGAGTTCTGAACGAACTGCGCAGACAACCGCGCATACAACCAAAATGAAATATATATCTGAGTCAACCAAATGTTTTAAGTGTCATTTTCTGCTATAAAAGTGGTTCGTTATAAATCCTCTCATCAAGTTAGTTTATTTCAATTTTTTTATAATTTTCTTCATATGTTTGGAAGTTAATATTGCAAGTTAATTATTGATAAAATTGTGTTACTTATTAAATATAAATTCAGAAGAATATATATAATCGTTTGTTCGAAACGAGATTGTATTGATTTTATTCAATATTTGATTACGTTTATTTTTAATGTTCACTTGTGCCGTGTCTTAAGTCGTACCCATATGAGATTCCTATATCGTACTGTAATGAAAATGTAAAAAATGCGACAAATAAAAGAAATGCACTAATTAATAAAAAGGAATGGTATTAAAAATTAAAAAGAAGAAAAGTAATTGGTTTTGTTTTATTTGTGGAGTAGATCGAGAGGAAACATGATAAATTGCTTGAAATGAAAATTATGTGCTCAGGATTTATGCGCTGGAGTTGATAAAAGACCAAAAAAATATATATGTGATGTTTAATTATGTATCTAATAAACTGATTAATAAAAATAAATTTTCATTCATTGTTGCTTAATTTAATCATTAAGTACGACTTAGGCTATAGGTGATACGACTTAGGAAACCGGTTTCTCTGATTACCTTCAAAAGGGAAGAACAATCAATGGCGAATATTATGCCACCTTATTGGACCGATTCAATGAAGATTTGAAAAAAAAAATTTGGCCAATAAAAAAATTCAAGGGTGCACACATGTATAGTCTCCATGGCGAAATTTCATGAATTGGGCTATGAATTGCTCCCTATCCACCCTATTCTCCGGATTTAGCCCCGAGTGACTATTTCTTGATTCCAAACTTAAAGAAATGGTTCGGCGGAAAGAGATTTGACTCCATCTCACAAACAAACACCTATTTTGAAGACGTCGACAAAACTTATTTTTTGGAAGGGATAAAAAGATTGGAGAATCGTTGGACGAAGTGTATAGAGCTCAAAGGAGACATTGTAGAAAAATAAATTGATTTTTTGTCGAAAAACCAGTGTCTCTTTCAAAAAGTCACGGACTTATTGACCCGCCCTCGTATATACCCTTATATTATCATTGTTTATCAAACAGGGTAAGAGAAAGTGATTGAATCTCTAAACATTCATTCGTTATATTAATGAACTAAATTTAATGCAATTATATGCTGTTCTTTGTGTTTACAGGTAGCTTTGTATATATTATAGTATTACAGGGAGCTTTTCCGCCCAGTCAAGGTCACTGGTAAGATATGTTTGACGTAAGTCATTAGGGTAGCTTGTTGTTTGAAATTGGAAAACATGTGACGTCATAATGAGAGTTTCTCTTTAAGGTACATGATTGATTTTACAGCATTCCATGTAGTTTTTAATTTAGTAAGGGTTTATACTACCCAGGCGTACTTAAAAGTGAACCTATACTTGTGAATTTTTTTCTCAGTTACTAACCAATGCATTAATATCAAATTTTGGAGCTTTATTGTACATGTATTTCTTAATACAAAAAAAATTTAATTTAAATATACGAAACAAAATGGCGTCGTGGCACTAGGTAACTTGAACAAATGTCTTTTCCGAGCAGGAAATCGGCGTGCAACGTAGACGTTGCCGTACACCACCTAGGGCAAAAAATTTAATTTTTCCTTATTCTAGATTAGTTTTTCTATGGAAGTACACAAGATTAAAAATTTTCTTTGAAAATTCACAAATTGGGATCATTTTTCATTTTTTTGGCAAACAATCGACCTTATATTGTTTATTGCAAATGTAATTATTTATCAATCTTAGAAATCATGTGTCCTTCGATAGATAATCTATCTAAGTGCAGATCGAAGTACCTCCTTGATGCTTCGCACCAAATCGAGTGATTTAAATCCACTTTGGGTACTTCCATCTCCACTACCAATAGAATAGAATAGCTTATGGTTGCTTCCATCTGCGATGAAAGCCACGAAGCATGAACACAAGAGCGCGATCGGCGAACAGAGGTTTCTGCACCGGACCATAATTTTGAAAGCCCCTGATTACATCTTCGCCAATATCATACGTCAGATGTGGCTGAATATATACCTCATCAAATAACAAAGTGCAATGTTTGGCCTTGTCGGAAATATTGCCAGACGCACACATGCTATGGAGATGCCTTTCAAGAAATAAATTCACTCCAGGACAGAAAGTAGTGCGCCTTAAAAACCTTTGTAAGGTACTTCGAGAAGGCAGCGATAACAACTTTTTAATAAATCTATAAGATCCCCGTAATTGCTACAAAAGCGATACTGCGAACCTTATCATCTATAGAGTACCACCACCCTCTCTTTTGCTTTCCGGCCTGGGTGATTTGGCACCACACAAACGTCTGCAAGGCTGTACGCAGGGATAAAAAAATACCATCTTTAGAAAAAACGTGATTTGGATCCCTGATACACTCCCTAGCATCAACTTGCACACGTTTGCGTGTAGTATTTATGGTTTAACGTCTGGCAATAAACATCCTGTTACCATCATTAGCAATGATTTTTGGCCGCTTGGTAGCAAAAACAAACTCCAGTCCTAAAAAATAAAATAAAAGAGATAGTTATATTTGGTACATATTGCACGAATGCTATAATAAATAGATTAATATACTACACACCTTGTGCATGGAATGTTGGTTGTAGAAAAACCGGATTACAAGAACTGTGTTTTGGTTTTCTGCTACTTTGCGGAGTATTTGTTGTACCTGAATTAAATGTAAACTATAAAATTTTATTTATAAATGAAAATTAATTTGATGACTTACGTTTCGATTTTCTGATTTGACGATGATTGCCGTACACCACCTAGGGCAAAAAAATTAATTTTTCCTTATTCTACATTAGTTTTTCTATGGAAGTACACAAGATTAAAAATTTTCTTTGAAAATTCACAAATTGGAATCATTTTTCATTTTTTTTTTCATTTTTTTGGCAAACAATCGACCTTAAATTGTTTATTGCAAATGTAATTATTTATCAATCTTAGAAATCATGTGTCCTTCGATAGATAAGCTATCTAAGAAGCTACAATTGAAATTTCATGTATATCCGATGAAAGTGTATTGCGCAATATAATAGAAACAATTCGACATACTAATGACAGACGGTACCCCGTAAAATACACGGTCCGATACTTTAAATTACATACGTTTAACATTGCTTTTATTTTTATATTTTACAACGTTTCCAAGCTATTAAAATTTATATTTTTAATTTTAATATCGTATATTTGACACTTGCTGAGATACAAGTTATTATAGAACTTTACAAATATGCATGCTAAAATTATGTTATATCTTAGGTAATAAAAAAAATTTGGAATTAAATTCTCTTAACTATTTTGAAATTGATTAAATAAGTAAAATTTTATGATTAAAATTTATTTAAACCAGACGGGACTATATGTGCAGTCACTTTAACTTATACTAATACATACGATATCATCCGAGATCAATTTTATAATCTTACTTTCATGCGACGTATTGTCATTACAAGACGGAAAGTCGTTTTAAATTATACTCCCCGATGGACAGGGCAAATAAGTATGGATAATTGTCTACTACACTCTAAATACACTGGTCATAGAATTAAGATAATGTATTTATCTTGCCAAAATTGGACATAAAAATGATTTATTCAAATTTAAACACATACCTTATTTATGTAAAACTTTATTTAAATATAATGATATTAGGCTAATATTTAACAATATTAGAAAATTATGTGATTAAACCATTAACGCCGACGCGACCAAAACTTTCCACGACTTTGCTTTGGCGAGGTTTTCCAGCCAATTCGAATACATAATTCGGTTTTCTTATAGGAAATTTTCTCAATTTTACGGTTTTAGGGTAATATTCTATCTACAACATCACCCAAGAGTGTACAGGGGTGTAAAGTGGTGCAAAACCGAAAAATTGCTTTCTCAGCGGCAAAATGTTCCACTACTTTTTGATAGATTGCGTTTATGACAAATTTTAGTTTGGGAATGTTTGTCACATATCAGAAAAACATGTTTCCAGGGATTTTTATAATTTTCCTCCTTCACCCTTTTGCCGGGGATATATAGAGGGTAAAAATGGATAATCGGTTACATGGAATCAATAACTTTTCTTTGCCAAGAAATAAAAGCCAATGGATTACTTATGATGTCAGTGACCATCTAATAATAATATTAGTTATTTTAGCAATTACTTTCATGACATTCATTTGACGTAGGGATTTTCCACATAGGGCCTTTTGATGAACAATACAGTGTATCACAGGACAGTTTATGTTATTATGTTTCAAAAGTCCTTCAAATGCAATTTCAGTTCCTCCCATAGCTCTGGCTCCATCAGTGACAAATACAGGAACATTTATCGAATCCCACGTAGTCTGACACCACCGTATTTAGAGCTCCAAGCTTGGTTGTACCATGGAGAGGAATAAGAACATGCATCTCCTCTGCTACACTGAAGTTGGTTTGAATAGTTGGGATAAAAATTTCAAGCTACCTAATGTCGGACAGATCAGTGCTTTCATCCAGGCATAGCGAAAATATTTACATTTTTCAACCGTTTCATGCAGTTTTTTGGATACATATTCATTAATATGTCCACCCATCTTGCAATTGTTTCATGCGACACTGAGAATTCATTGAATTGTTTTGCCATTTTGATTGCACAATTTTTAATAAGTACTCCATCACTAAAATGTCTCTTCTCTTTGACAATTTCCAACGCTACTTCGTAGGAAGCGGCAATACTGCATTTGTTATAAGTGTCGGTTTTTTTTAAAAATTGTTGTATGTTTTAGTTTTTACTTTCTTAAACGCAATATCAATAAGTATTGTAATCAGGAAAAATTTCGATCTCGAGATTTCAACGGAAATATACGTTTTGACCTTCCCTGAATCGATTCCAACTATTTTTGGAATGACGCCTGTGTATGTGTGTCACTGTGTGTGTTTGTGTGTGTGTTTGTGTGTGTGTGTGTGTGTTAGTGTGTGTGTGTGTGTGTGTGTGTGTAAGTTCTCTACAGTCTAAACGGTTAAAGCTAAAATTATGAAACTTTAAAGTTAAGATTTGCATATGCCTAGGGTTTTTGAAAAAAAAAATTCAAACCGAAAGTGCCTGTTTACTCTAGTCAATTTTTGCAGTTTCTACAATTACTCAAACATGATTACAGTTAGAGAAAAATTTTATTAACAAAAATTAAAGGAATTCGTATTTAGCACAGCTTTTGTTAGATATTTTTTCCAAAAAGAGTACTGGTTACAAAAATAATTTTTGTTTATTATATATATGTTAACATAAATCGTATCATCTGCGCCTGTCAATTGCTTAACAAAATAGACTTAAATAACTTGAAGTTTGACATTTAATATTTATTCCAGGAAATATATATAGTGTAAAAGCGATCTGAAGGTTAAAAAAAAATTATAAATTAGAAAAATAATGAAACTACGATGTGGTTTAACCTATATGCGTATTAGAAAGTTCGGTGCATGACACTGCAGATGTTCTCTTATAATCCGAAATGATAGCTTCTTTTTACTCCCCTGTATATTGCTGAAATGATTTCTCGTGTAACGTAGTGTAATGTCGTTTCATATTAGATTCTTTGGGAACCGATAGTACTGGCATACAAACAAGTTTATTATTGTTTGTGATTAAATTGTCTGATTCCCAACGGTCATTATATACTCGATGTTCGATCGTTATTTTTATTTTCTGCGAAGACATATTTCACCTAGCTCTACACTTCATATTTGCGGGGGAACGAGCAAAATCGTTCTGATTTCCTATAACTTCGCTGCGACCTTCTATCCGTCGCCAGTGGCGTCATACGTGTTTTTATTTGTATTTTATCGTTAATCTAGGAATTTTGCATATTTCCGCAAAAAGTGAGGTCGGGGTACGCATGCGGTCCGCGGACCCATATATATATATATATATATATATATATATATATATATATATATATATATATATATTTGCGAAAATAAGAAATATGCAAAATTCCTAAATTGACGATAAAAAAAATACATAAATGGTTTTAAGAATAAAATTAAGTCTTCATTAGCAAAAAATTATTTTTCATTTTTTCCAAGTGGTAAAGAGCATTTTGAAGAATGGATGGATTTTGAGGAAGTTTCAAATTTACCTCACATAAAATACATTGACACAATTGCAGAAGAATTCGTAAATCGATTTAACGACTTATGAAAATCGAAAGAGATTTCAGTTTTTACTCAGCTTCTTACAATGTCAGTTGAGAATGTAAGCAGAGCAGACCTTCAACGGGAATTGTGTGATTTGCAATCAGATAATTTTTACCAAGGAAGAACTGAAACTGGATTGAAGATTTTCAAGCTGCTGCCAGAAGAAAGATTCCCAACTTGCGAAACTTAGGGCATGCACTAGGCTTAAAGCTGGAAAGTATGTATCCTTACGAAAGTAGCTTTTCCAACATGAAATTTATAAAGTCAGAACATAGATGTTCCCTCTCTAATATGTCACTAACTCAGTTGCTTCGTATATCAACAACAAACATTAAAGTTAATATTGCTGCATTAGTTAGTGAAAACCATCATCCTCATATTTCCGACTAATTTTATTGTAATTCGATAGTTTTTCAATAAATTAAAATAATAATACAAACGCATTTTTTCTTTGTATACCATACTTATTTAAACTGACAGATAAAGTTGCATATGAAATATTTTATAATATGGCCCTCCACCCGTTCAAATTTTTAAGCGGCCCTTAGGGCACGTGCAGGTGGACAGCCTTTCTCTAAAGGATTAATTTAAATCAAACAAATAAATACACTTATACATAGGCATACAGAGACATGAACTTTATATCACTTTAATCACATAATATTCTAATATTGTTAAACATTAGACTAAAATCATTTTTTTAAATAAAGATTTACACAAATAAGGTAAATTTGGATAAATCAATTTTATGACCAATTTTGGCAAGATAATTACATTTTCTTAATTCTAAGACCAGTGTATTTAGAGTGTAGTAAACAATTATCTATACTTATTAGCCCTGTCCATCGGAGATGATAATTTAAAACGACTTTCCGTCTTGTAATGACAATACGTCGCATGAAAGAAAGATTATAAAATTGATCTCGGATGATATCGTATGTATTAGTATAAGTTGAAGTGACTGCACATATAGTCCCGTCGGGTTTAAATAAATTTTAATCATAAAATTTTACTTATTTAATCAATTTCAAACTAGTTAAGAGAATTTTATTCCAAATTTTTTTTATTACCTAAGATATAACATAATTTTAGCTTGCATATTTGTAAAGTTCTATAATAACTTGTGTAACAAATCAAGCTAGTTGCGTACCTAGTTCAGTTTTGTTGAGTTAGGTAATTCACGATTAGCAAATGCAACTAGCTACGTCATATCTAGCAACAGTTGCAAAAAAATTGTACATTCCGCATTTAACGAAATGTTGCTAGGTCGGGATTTGTTTGCAGTATCGGCCATTTGAATTTAGGTCAAAATTGAGTATAAAACCGCGATGTCGCTTGACATCGGGGTCTCAGTTCAGATTGCGATTAGCGAGTATTATTTTGTCAGTAAGTAACTTAAGCTTTATTCAGTATCTTTTTGTAAATCCATTTTTGTTGTCGTATTTGTTATATTTTTATTGTTTTGAATTAAATTGTTATTTATTATTTGTACCAATTTAATCTCTCACGAGCTAATCCTAGTCTGGACATATCTAAGTGTGTATTAGAAGATTCCACCTAAAACCAACCACCAGGTGAGTATAAGAAGAAACATCGCTACACGCATATAGTTAAGAGGGAGCCAAACGCGTGCACGTTCTCATAAGACGCGCGTTTGTTACACTTGTATCTTATGTATATCTGCAAGTGTCAAATATACGATATTAAAATTAAAAATTTAAATTTTAATTGCTTGGAAACGTTGTAAAATATAAAATAATAACCTAACCTAAAACCGTAAAATTGAGAAAATTTCCTATAAGAAAACCGAATTATGTATTCGAATTGGCTGGAAAACCTCGCCAAAGCAAAGTCGTGGAAAGTTTTGGTCGCGTCGGCGTTAATGGTTTAATCACATAATTTTCTAATATTGTTAAACATTAGCCTAATATCATTATATTTAAATAAAGTTTTACATAAATAAGGTATGTGTTTAAATTTGAATAAATCATTTTTATGTCCAATTTTGGCAAGATAAATACATTATCTTAATTCTATGACCAGTGTATTTAGAGTGTAGTAGACAATTATCCATACTTATTTGCCCTGTCCATCGGGGAGTATAATTTAAAACGACTTTCCGTCTTGTAATGACAATACGTCGCATGAAAGTAAGATTATAAAATTGATCTCGGATGATATCGTATGTATTAGTATAAGTTAAAGTGACTGCACATATAGTCCCGTCTGGTTTAAATAAATTTTAATCATAAAATTTTACTTATTTAATCAATTTCAAAATAGTTAAGAGAATTTAATTCCAAATTTTTTTTATTACCTAAGATATAACATAATTTTAGCTTGCATATTTGTAAAGTTCTATAATAACTTGTATCTCAGCAAGTGTCAAATATACGATATTAAAATTAAAAATATAAATTTTAATAGCTTGGAAACGTTGTAAAATATAAAAATAAAAGCAATGTTAAACGTATGTAATTTAAAGTATCGGACCGTGTATTTTACGGGGTACCGTCTGTCATTAGTATGTCGAATTGTTTCTATTATATTGTGCAATACACTTTCATCGGATATACATGAAATTTCAATTGTAGCTTCTTAGATAGATTATCTATCAAAGGACACATGATTTCTAAGATTGATAAATAATTACATTTGCAATAAACAATTTAAGGTCGATTGTTTGCCAAAAAAATGAAAAATGATCCCAATTTGTGAATTTTCAAAGAAAATTTTTAATCTTGTGTACTTCCATAGAAAAACTAATCTAGAATAAGGAAAAATTAAATGTTTTGCCCTGGGTGGTGTACGGCAACGTCTACGTTGCACGCCGATTTCCTGCTCGGAAAAGACATTTGTTCAAGTTACCTAGTGCCACGACGCCATTTTGTTTCGTATATTTAAATTAAAATTTTTTTTGTATTAAGAAATACATGTACAATAAAGCTCCAAAATTTGATATTAATGCATTGGTTAGTAACTGAGAAAAAAATTCACAAGTATAGGTTCACTTTTAAGTATGCCTGGGTAGTATAAACCCTTAATAAATTAAAAACTACATGGAATGCTGTAAAATCAATCATGTACCTTAAAGAGAAACTCTCATTATGACGTCACATGTTTTCCAATTTCAAACTACAAGCTACCCTAATGACTTACGTCAGACATATCTTACCAGTGACCTTGACTGGGCGGAAAAGCTCCCTGTAATACTATAATATATACAAAGCTACCTGTAAACACAAAGAACAGCATATAATTTCATTAAATTTAGTTCATTAATATAACGAATGAATGTTTAGAGATTCAATCACTTTCTCTTACCCTGTTTGATAAACAATGATAATATAAGGGTATATACGAGGGCGGGTCAATAAGTCCGTGACTTTTTGAAAGAGACACTGGTTTTTCGACAAAAAATCAATTTATTTTTCTACAATGTCTCCTTTGAGCTCTATACACTTCGTCCAACGATTCTCCAATCTTTTTATCCCTTCCATATATCTTATCAGTGACCTTGAATGGGCGGAATGTAATACTATACAATATATACAAAGCTACCTGTAAAAACAAAGTACTAGCATATAATTGCATTTAATGTAGTTCATTAATATTACTAATGAATGTTTCTCTTACCCTGTTTGATAAGCAATGATAGTATAAGGGTATACAGCAAACATGGGCTTTCTATTTAGTCATGAATATAAGAATGTTGGAAAAATCAGAATTTTAGAAAATTAGGCAATATGTTTTTTTTCTGTCATCATTTGATGGACTCTCAAGGACGGATTAAAGACTGGCGCCACAGTGACCTTGAGTGACTAGGTAAAGCCACCTGTAATACTACTCACTCCTACAGTGTTACAGCCTGCAGATACTAACCTCTCAATCCCGCAATCCTATTCTCCATCGCTAGAGAATGAGAAACCCAAATAACCACAGTGTTGAACTTGCTCTAGACGATATCCATTTACTATGTGCGTGTGTTTGTGTGCGTGTGTGTGCATGTGTGTGCTCGTGTTTGCTCGTGTGTGTGTGCGAGTGTGTATGCGTGTGCGTGTGTATATATGTGTGTGTGTGCGCGCGTGAGAATGGAGGTATGTATATGCGTGAGTGTTTACGAAAATTATGAAAAATAAAACTTAAAATTTATTTAGGTTTAGTAACACACACACAGACAGACTGACGTCATTCCAAAAAAAGTTGGGATTCAGGGAAGGTCAAAATGTATATTTCCGTTGAAATCTCGAGATCGACATTTTTCATCAACACAATACTTACTTATACTGCGTATATGAAATTAAAAATTCAAGTGTTTCTTTATTTCAGTAGTATTTACTTTACAAAGTATAAGTAAGTATTGTACTCATGAATAATTTCGATCTCGAGATTCTAACGGAAATATAAGTTTTGACATTCCCTGACTCTATTCCAACTATTTTTGGAATTTAATTAGTTTTTCGACTGATATAGTTAATAAATAAAAAAAATTTGCAGGAATGCAGTCAATAAATTTAATATATAAAAAACGTTCAACGTTTCGACAACACAGTTGTCTTCTTCAGGAGATCACAAAGGATCATACATTTAATTATACTAGCTTATACTTATATAAAATACAAATTATGTCTAGATAATACATCAAATACTTAAATTTTTTCTAAGAATTATACTTTGTCAATATAATAAAATAGACAGTCATGTGGTTAAAAAATTATATACACCTAATCTTCACCGTAATTCAGACAATAAATAAATAAATAAGTCAATAAAACATAAAAATTGTCACAGCTAATTTAAACAAAAAAAAAAAATTATAAGCTACATTTTTCTTTGCAACTAATTGTTCTTAATTAATTAGTAACCAATTGTTTCTTGTTAATATATTGTTATTAGTGTAATTTTAGAAGTGTTTTTTTGCTTTTTTTATATTTTATTAGTTCTAATATAGTGTATTATATTTATGACAAACGTTATAATACATTATAGACAAGTTGTCAATATCCGTTTGCATGTTAATATTATTTTTATCCTTTGCTATATGCAACATTTCTAATCGTTAATGTAATTTTTTTTCCTTCTTAATTATTTTAGTTTCTTCAATATTAAAAGTGTGTTGTTTTGTGAGGCAATGTTCTACTAGGGCACATTTATTTTGTTTTGTACTATTTTTTTCTGAATTTCTTTTATGTTCTTGTAATCTAATTTTAAGGTATCTTTTTGTTTGGCCTGTGTATGAGCTTGCAATCATTGCAAGGGATTTTATAAATTAAGTTGGACTGTAAATCTAATGCTATATTGTCTTTTAATTGTGAAAATAAATTGTTTGTAGTTTTTTTCATGATGAATGCTATTTTAAAATTTAAATTTTGTTCTTTAACTTTTTTAAATTTGTTTGACGCGCCATCTATGAACGGTATGGAGAAATATGGTGAAGGTTCAACAACTATATTTTCTTTTTTATTATTGCGGTTCATGATAATATGAACTAATGTTTTTGGATATTGATTTGTTATTAACAATTCTTTAACATTTTGAATATCCATGTTTTTATATTTAGGTGATGTTAGTCCTATAACTCTGTTTTTTAGCACTTACATCACCTAAATATAATGTTAAGTTTTATGAGTTAAATATTTTTATTTGAACACTATATTTGTACATAACAGTCTTTAGTTAGAGAGATTTTTATTGTCTTCTTAAAAGATACAAAAAAAGAACGCAATCGTTTGTTTTCACAGTTGTCAACGTTAACACTCGACTGGTGACACGTAACGGTTTGAATTGTGCCGCGAATTTCAAACTCCAACACTCCCCCTCGTTACGTGGAAAAATCAGCCATACCCAAAAGTCCCATGCATTTTCGGTGCTTTGGTCCTGGGAGACCCTTCGTCAGGATATCGGCACTCATATCCTCGGTGCGTAGGTACCTCAAGGTAATATCGTAGTCCCGTAGTGCTTCGCGTACGAAGTGGTGACGAATGTCAATGTGTTTTGTGCGTGAGTGTAACACTGGATTCGAAGCCAACCTCTGCGCCCCAATATTGTCGCAGAAAATAGTCATCCTGATGACCATCGAGTTTAGACCCAGCTCCTTCAGGAGCCGATGGAGGTAGATCCCCTTCTTGACTGACTCCGTGATGCTCATATACTAAGCCTCGGTGGAGAAGAGCGCTACAGTCTTTTGTTTTCTGGACTCCCAGGTTATTGCGGCTCTTCCAAATATGAAAGCAAAACCGCTATAGGAGTGCCTGTCCTCCGGATTACTGCCCCAGTCAGCATCAACTAGTCCAGTTAATTTTTCACCCGTCGACCGGTAGACCAACCCCAAGCTCTTCGTCCCTTGTAGATAACGCAGAACACGTTTCGCCGCTATCCAGTGGACGTGTTGGTGACAGTCGTTGAATCGGCTCAACCAGCTCACCGCGTGTGCGATATCGGGCCGAGTGCCCACTGCCAAGTACATTAGGGAACCAACTAACTCTCGATAAGGAACACAGGTTGCGCTTTCTTCGCAGGGCTCCACTTCTCTGGGTAGTTTTGTGTCAACAGACATTGGCGTTGAGCCCGGCTTACAATGCATGCCGAAACGTCGAAGAATGTCTTCGATGTGGCCTCGCTGTCGTATTGCGAAGCCGCTATCTTGCTTGGCGAACTCCATGCCAAGGCAGTGTTCCACCTCCCCGAGGTCGCGGATCTGAAATCGTTTCAAGAGGCCGCTCTTTATGGAGCTAATGACGTTGGGGTCACGTGACATGACCAGGATATCATCGACGTAAACCACGACTAGAATCACGTCTCCCCCTGAACCTCGGAAATACAAGCAAGGGTCGGAATGCGTTGGCGTCAGCTCCAGGTGCCACAGCACGGAATTTAGCATCTCATACCAGCACCTGCCGGTTTGACAGAGACCATAAAGTGCCTTTTTGAGGCGGCATACTTTTTCTCCACCTTTCAGGTCGTGAAGCATTCTCATTGCCATGTCTCTCATGTTGCCATTGCTATCGGTTTCGCCGATGTGCTGGAGCACTCGGTTGGTCAACTGTGGTACCTTCATGTGGATTTCCTCCGACAACATTCCGTTTAGATAAGCTGCAGTGATATCCAGCTGGTGAATCTGCAGTTCAAACTCGGCGGCGAGAGCTGTGGCTAGTCGGATCGAGCTCAGTCGTGCAACTGGTGCAAAAGTCGCATTAAAATCCACCCCAGGTCGTTGAGTAAAACCCTGAGCGACGACTCTAGCTTTTCTGCGCTGAATAGAGCCGCCTGGACCATATTTATTCCTCAGCGACTTCCGGCTGCCGACTATTCACCCTGAAAAAGGACGCTCTACAATGGTCCATGTTTTGCTCTTGATTAGGGACCTAAATTTAATGGTCATGGCGTCGAGCCACTCGGCGGCGTCGGGCCCCGTAATAGCTGATTTTTGATCAACTTCCGATAGAAAACAGGATTAGATGAATGCAATATTACCCTCTCTCGTACTGATTTCCAACTTGGATCGACCTGATTTCCCAGTCTTGGCTTTCTTGGGTCGTCCTGGTCCCCGCTTCGGAGGGGTTCCAGGTTTGCTGCAAGCGATGGGTGACGTTTCGTCGGTGGGAATGGGCACATTGTCTAATCCGGCTTCTTTCTCGTCGTTGTCTCGTACTTTTAACCAACTCTTGGTATCCTCGATGTCATCCGGCTCGTTCGAAGGCTGCGACGACGTCGGTGGGATCTTGACCTCGTAAAGATCTTCGGATCTCTCCAGGCTGATGGTCTTCTCGAGGAACTTAACATCTCGCGTGACCTCAACCTTGTGTTCGCTTGGGATCCAAACTCTGAACCCCTTGCTCTCCTCAGAGTGCCCCAGGAACACGCCTTCGCATGCCCTGTCGTCGAATTTTCCTTTCCCGGGTGACCTTCCCAGGACAAAAACTTTGCAACCAAACTCTCGAAGATGCTTCAAATCCGGTTTCTTTCCGTAGCGCATCTCGAAAGGCGTCTTGCCGTCTAGTGGCTTTGATGGACTCCGGTTTCTCAAGTAGTTCGCGGTTGCGACCAAGTCGGCCCAAAATGACCGTGGTTAGCCTGATTGGATTAGTAGGCACCTCGCCATTTGACCAGTGTTCTATTCATGCGCTCAGCAATCCCATTCTGTTCCGGATTGTTTGCTACAGTCAGGCGACGTCGAATCCCATGCGCATCCATGTAATCGTCGAAGCTCCTGTTTCTGTACTCTGTCCCGTTATCCGTTTGCAGATACTTAATTCGTCCGCTCGATTTCCTATCCATCATAGCTTGGAATTTCTGAAACTCAGACAGTACCTGGATTTTCATGCTCAAGAACCGTACTTTGCACCATCTAAAGTGGTCATCGATGATGGTAGCGAAGGATGTTGCCTTTCTCAATGACTCAGTCCTCATTGGTCCGCATAAATCGGAGTGCACCAGCTCCAGCGGTCCAGACTGTCGATTGAACATTTTCGAGAAAGGAGCACGAGTCATCTTTCCTCTCGTGCAAGTGTCGCATACGAAACTATCCGTGAGAAGCAGCTTCTCGATTCCAGCAACCGTTCCCCTCCGGATCGCTTCAGTAAGGTCCTTTACGTTGAGATGACCGAGGCGTTGGTGCCATAGTCGCAGCCTGTCCGCGTCGGAGAGTGAAAGGGCCTGTGATTCGATCGTAGCCATACATTCATCGTACTCGCTCGTTTGGACAAAATACAGCCCGTTTGAGCGTTTTGCGGTTAGGATTTGATGACCGTTAGGACTTATAATTTTTGCGTACTCACGTTCAAATATGATTCGGCATCCCTTGTCAGTTATTTTATCAACTGGCATGAGGTTGGTGCGTACATCGGGGACATACAACGTGTCCGAAAGCTCTAGCTTCTTTGTGACGCCCGCATTCTCCGCCTGCAGCCGCACCCTTCCGCGTGCCTTGATTTCTGTTGAGGCGTTGCTGGCTAAGTGTTGCTTCTCGGTGCCCACGTTCTGTATTTGTAGGAATTTATCTGGATCCTTGCATATGTGGGATGAGCATCCGCTATCGCGACACCACCATCCCTGTCGAGTGACGCAGGTTGCTTGGAGTGCTAGGTCGCTTTCTCAGATGTGACTTGAGTCGTCTCGGGGCTCAACCGATGCGTGTAAGAGAAGATGTTCCGCGTTGTTTAAGCTGTGTGTTAGGTTCTCGCCGTCTCTCATCGCCTTCGATCTACACTGCGATGCAATGTGTCCCAATTTCTTGCAGCGGTAGCATCTGACCATGCTAACGTTTTTGTCCGGCAGCTTCGAGTCCTTACTCCTATACGCGTTTTGAGTTGACTTGTGGAACTTCCCGGCTAGCAAAGCGTTCGAGACTGATGTCTGGCATTCGCTGTTTCGCGCATCCGCCTCTTCCACGACTTTCACGCGTAACGTTTCTGGTGAAAGTAATTCGTCTCTTGAGTCAATGGCGCAACGTAAAGTTTGGAAACTCGGTGGTAAGCTGTATAACAGCATAATTGCGAGCAAGTTAGGATTGATGTCTACCTCCATCTCCGCCAGTTTGTCAACGGCATCATAGAATTTTCTGAGGTATGTGCGAACATCTTCGTCTTCGAGCATTCGCTGCAATGTAAGCTGCTTCAGTAGGGTCGCCATCCGAGCAGGACCTTTTGACAGATAAATCCTTTCCAGTTTTAACAATACTGACCTCGCAGTGTCGCAGTTCTTAATCTGCTTCAGGTCCGTTGCGCTGATCGACAGGATGATGTCAGACTTCGCCTTCTCGTCATGGACCTCCCAATGTTGTGCCGCCGCAACTGATCTCTGATCAACCGCATTACCCTCCGGTTTCACCTGCACACCGTTTATATAGCCCCACGCATCATTCTTCACGAGGAGGGCTTGCATGTGTATCCGCCATGTATCATAGTTACTCTGGTTGAGTTGTTCAATTCTCCCGGCCGCGTACATCTCGTGATAGTTTCTTGCAAAGTGAATTTAAGGGAGCACTTGGCTCTGGGTGACGTAAAATTGCTAAGTGGTCGTCGTTCGTATCCCTATGTCTGGGCCCATAACCTGTTAAGTTTTATGAGGTATATATTTATATTTGAACAATAAATTTTTACATAACATTCTTTAGTTACAGAGTTTTTTATTGTCTTCTTAAAAGATACAGAAGAAGAACGTAATCGTTTGTTTTCATAGTTGCCTACGTTTACACCCTACTGGTGACACGTAACAGATTGAATTGTGCCGCGAATTTCAAACTCCAACATTTAAAAACATGGTTATTCAAAAAGTTAAAGAATTGTTAATAACAAATCAATATCCAAAAACATTAGTAAAAATTATCATGAACTCCAATAATAAAAAAGAAAATATAGTTGTTGAACCTTCACCATATTTCACCATACCGTTCATAGATGGCGCGTCAAACAAAATTAAAAAAGTTATTGAACAAAATTTAAATTTTAAAATAGCATTCAACATGAAAAAAACTACAAACAATTTATTTTCACAATTAAAAGCCAATATACCATTAGATTTACAGTCAAACTTAATTTATATAACCCCTTGCAATGATTGCACTAGCACATACGCAGACCAAACAAAAAGATACCTTAAAATTAGATTACAAGAACATAAAAGAAATTCAGAAAAATATAGTATAAATGTGCCCTAGTAGAACATTGCCTTACAAAACAACACACTTTTAATTTTGAAGAAACAAAAATAATTAAAAAGGAAAAAAAATTACATAAACGATTATCGTTAGAAATGTTGCATATAGCAAAGGATGAAAATAATATTAATATGCAAACGGATATTGAAAACTTCTCTATAATGTATTATAACGTTTGTCATAAATATAATACACTAAATTAGAACTAATAATATATAAAAAAGCAAAAAAACCCTACTAAAATTATAGTAATAACAATATATTAACAAGAAACAATTGGTTACTAATTAATTTAGAACAATTAGTTGCAAAGAAAAATGTAGCCATGTTTGCTTATAAAAAAATATATATTTTTTTTGTTTAAATTAGCTGTGATAATTTTTATATTTTATTGACTTATTCATTTATTTATTGTTTTAATTACGGTGAAGATTATGTGTATATAATTTTTTAACCACATGACTGTCTATTTTATTATATTGACAAAGTATAATTCTTAGAAAAAATGTAAGTATTTGATGTATTATCTAGACATAATTTGTATTTTATATAAGTATAAGCTAGTATAATTAAATGTATGGTCCTTTGTGATCTCCTGAAGAAGACAACTGTGTTGTCGAAACGTTGAGCGTTTTTTATAAATTAAATTTATTGACTGCATTCCTGCAAAAAAAATTTTATTTATTTTTGGAACGTCTGTGTGTGTGTGTGTGTATCTGTGTATGTGTGGCTGTGTGTGTATGTGTGTGTGTGTGTGTGTGTGTGTGTGTGCGCGTGTGTGTGTGTGTGTGTGTGTGTGTGTGTGTGTGTGGGTCTGTGTTTCTGAGTATGTATGTTTGTGAATATGCTCCCTACAACCTAAACGGTTGAAGCTAAAATTATAAAACTTAAGACTTAAGATTTGCTTATAACTGGAGTGTGCACCTTTTGTTTTTGAAAATCATATTCAAAGCGGAAGTGCCTGTTTACTCAAGTCATTTTTGGCAGTTCTGCAATTATTTAAAAATGGTTATAGTTACAGAAAAATTGTATGGACAAAAACTAACGGTATTTTTATATTGCACAAATTTTGTTTGAAATTTTTTCCAAAATGAGAACTGGTTTCAAAATAATGGCTATTTAAATTTTTCCTTATTATATTTATTTATACATAAATCGGATCATCTGCACCTGTCAATTTATTAATTTGAAGTTTGACATTTAATATTTATTCTAAGAAATATATTTAGTGTACAGGCGATCTCAAGGTTAGAACAAATATTATAAATTGGAAAAATAATGAATTTAAGATGTGGTTTAACACTGCAGATGTTTATGAATGGTTTTCTCCTTGACAATAAAATGTTATGATTTTTTTTCATCGCAAACTTGAATCAATGAACCATAAATAAATTAAATTATCTAAATTTAAAAGTCTAGAGATAAGTTTTGGATGTTCTTGAGAAATAATCTTCGTTTTTCCCTCAACAGAAAATGCATAAGTTACAGTCTCGGGAATAAAACCTTGGCTTAATCCCTTGATACATAAATAACTATTACAATATTATGCTACACGAAAAATAGTAATGTTAAATTGTACGTTTGGTTAAAAAGAAACGGAACACAAATCCATGAGATAGGAGTTATAAATAGATAAATTGATTTCTAATAATTTGATGCAGCAAATTATGATATTTTTTCATCGCAAACTTGAATCAATGAACCATAAATAAATTAAATTATCTAAATTTAAAAGTCTAGAGATAAGTTTTGGATGTTCTTGAGAAATAATCTTCGTTTTTCCCTCAACAGAAAATGCATAAGTTACAGTCTCGGGAATAAAACCTTGGCTTAATCCCTTGATACATAAATAACTATTACAATATTCTGCTACACGAAAAATAGTAATGTTAAATTGTACGTTTGGTTAAAAAGAAACGGAACACAAATCCATGAGATAGGAGTTATAAATAGATAAATTGATTTCTAATAATTTGATGCAGCAAATCAGAATATTTTAATTATTGCAATATTTTATATATTTCTTTTTTTCAGCGTTGACCCGAAAAATTATGATTTTCTAACAAAAATCTTTTTGCCGGTAATGAGAGTGGAAGGTATTTATGACCTTATTGGAAGAATTCTGGTCCTTCCAATGCGAGGACGAGGCCCATGTTGGTTTGAACCAAGTAAGTGTCTTTCTTTAATTTCGGCAAAATAAAATTGTTTTATTTTAAGGTATATGATCACCGTAAGTATCCCGCCAAGTTTTATATTTAAAAACATCTGCAGTGTCATGCACCGAACTTTCTTATACGCTTTTGGGTTAACCTTTGGAACACTTTTACACTGCGTATGTTTTACATTGTGTTGAAACATGATTTACGCTCCTCTCTCTATAAATGAACATTATCGTAGTATGCCAATAACAAAACGCATACACTCGCACTTTTCTTTTGTTTCTTAACAATGTCAATAAGTTCCTCATATAACATAATAAAATCTATATATATTTATATACAATATACTGTGTTTTGTTTAACTGCGGTTGTCTTATTTCGGTATCCACGCGTACATCTCAATAGGTTATGGGCCCAGGGTGGTAAAACGAAATAAATTAACAAAAACTAAAAATTGATCAATCACGATACATACTGCGACCCGGTATTTATAATCCAGGTGTGTAGAAATTGTCAGCATGGCATTCTCGAACGCGATGAGTTCCGTTCGTCTCGAGACGCTCACTAAAGAAAACTACGACACATGGAGGATACAAGTCGAAGCACTTCTGATCAAGAACGATGCATGGGGTTATGTATGCGGTGAAAAACCAAAACCTGAAGCCAACGCCGACGACGAATCAACCGCGGCAAATCTCGCAGAATGGATAAAACAAGACCGCAAAGCCAGGTCAGATTTGATATTAGCAATTTATCCATCCGAACTCAAACAAGTTTGAGACTTTCAAACGTCCAAAGCGATCTGGGATAAACTCGAAACAATATACGTTTCTAAGGGTCCCGCTCGCAAAGTTAATCTATTAAAACAGCTTCTGCACACAAAATGCGCGACATCAATGATGCACGCAATCACTTGTCGTCAAATTTCGATACAGTTGACAAATTACAATCCATGCAGGTGGAAATTAACTGGGATTTGCTGACTATTATGCTGCTTTATAGCCTACCAGAATCATCCGAAAACTTCAGATGCGCTATAGAATCTCTCGACGTTTTTCCATTCGCGGAATCTCTCAAAATCAATATCGTCGAAGAAAGTGAGACGAGGAAGCGGAAATCTGTTCCCACTTCATCCGGTGCCTTCCTCTATAGGAACCGAGGTCCATACTCAGTATCGTCGCAACTCAGAAGACAGAACGATTAAAATCCCAGACAAGGAGAAAACCGTTCGAAAGTAATCTGCCATTTCTGTAAATTTAAACTGCATGTTATTTCTGAGTGCAGAGAGAAGAAGAAAGCCGATTCGCAAAAGAGGAAAGAAGAGCAAAAAGAAAACTTGACCGACGAAACTTACTTTGCCGACGCCTGCAACATTGAAGACGATCAATCGACTCATCAAAATACATCCATATGGTGTATAGACAGTGGAGCTACATCTCACCTTTGCAATGACAGCACATTGTTCACCAAAGCGGAGGAGATTCGAAGTGGACTCCGCCTGGCAAGCAGCGCGACAACACAAATATATGCCAAAGGAAGTGTCAAGATTCCAACAAACATTGGTAGCCATACCAAATCCATCACGCTTGAAAACACATTTCTTCATCCAGATTTGAGAAGAAACCTCCTCTCAGTAGCCAAACTAGTACATCGAAACAACACGGTCATTTTCAACAAGCAAAAAGCAACTTTCCTAGGTGCAAAAGGCAATACTCGACTCCACGCGTATCGCATAAATGACTTATATTACCTAAGTCAAGCTGATCCACAGGCGATCTCAACACAAAATGACTCTTCCTCAACCACGAAATGGCATCGACGTTTTGGCCACGTAAACTATAACGATGTCAAACTCCTGATGAAAAATTCGCGCATATAAGAACCCGACGACTCTACAAAAATTATTCCTGCGTGTGAAATTTGCATCACCGGCAAATTGACGAGGAAACCATTTTCCGCACGCATCGAAAAATCGTTGACTCCACTACAAATAGTTCACCTTGATTTAAGTGGACCTATAAGAGTAGAGTCACAGGGAGGAGCAAGTTACTTCCTCACACTTACCGATGATCACACCAGTTGGTGCTACGTTTACTTCCTCAAAAGCAAGACCAAGTCACCGAGACATTTTTAGAATTCAAAACCTACGCAGAAAACCAAACCGGATACAAAATCAAAGCATTACAAACAGACAACGGCAAGGAATTTTGTAATGCTCGAATGGACGACATCCTCAAGAAAAACGGAATTCAGAGACGACTCACAACCCCATACACCCCACAACAGAATGGAGTGTCTGCGAGAAAGAACCGCACATAAGTAGAGGTGGCGCGATGCATGCTAATCGAATCCTGCATGAAATCATCCTTCTGGGCAGAAGCAATCGCTACCGCCAACTTCATCCGAAACCGATGTCCAACGAGAAGTCTCCACGGAGGAATCGCTTTTAAACACTGAATCAGTAGACGTCCGCACTTCAACTTCATCAAGGTATTCGGTTGCAAGGCATTTGTCCTACATAAACAACCAGGAAAAGGCAAATTTGAACCTAAGGCTCTCAAGATTGTGTTTGTCGGCTACTCGGAAACCTCCAAGGCCTACCACATCTGGATTCCGAACGAAAGAAAAATCAAAATTTCTCGAGCAGTAAAATTCATCGAAGAATTTGATTCCAGAAGCGAATATCATTTGCGAAAACACTTTGAGCGGACAATCAAAACTCCTTAGTCCGTCTTACCAAATTCTCCCCATTGACAACTTGATCATTTCCAACGAGAGAGACTCGGTTGAAACATTAAATCTAAGAGTGAATGATTTTTCTTCCGTTGAAAGGACGAATAAATCCAATTCACATCATGGACCAGATCTAGAAGATGAATCCCCAAACATCGAAGTCAAGAAGCGTGCTCCCGGATGACCCCTCTTAATCAGGACTGGAAAACGGGGCATACCAGCAAAGATTTATCATTATCAAGATAAACACATCGATGAGAGCAACGCAGAGCACAATATAAATCCAGAAGACGACGAGGAATCTTCGAATTTTAAAGGATTCGATCAACGATGTAACTCCCACGAAAGCAACTATTCGGACGCAGAACACGCCATGACATGTACGGAAATTCTCCTGTCTGACGCCTTATCCGGACCGGATTGCAACGAATGGGAAGAAGCAATCTACCGTGAGATGAAATGTCTTCTGAAAAATCTCACCTGGGACATCGTCAACCGACCTATCAATAAGAAAGTAATCGGATCTTGAACCATTCTACGAAATAAATATGACAGTCAGGGAAATATAGGACGCCGCAAAGCCCGCGCTGTGGCGAGAGGATTAGCACAAATTCCTGGGATCGACTTCCACGATTCTTTTTCCCTGATGGCCCGTCTCAGTTCGTTTAGGATCTTGATGGCTCTTGCTGCCAAATAAAGGATTCACATCACACAACTGGACGGCACTAAACGTACATGGAACCACCTGTATAAATCGAAAAGATGCTCGAGAAGATGGTAGTGAGAGAAAACGATACTCATCTCCACAATAGAGTTCGAGACATGTTATCACAGATACACAGGGGATATCAAGTGTGTAAATTTACGGTTTAAAGCAAGCTGGATGACATTGGCATTCTAAATTGACAGACGTCATGCATTTTCATAGACGAATCCAAACAAACATACATACTGATTTATGTTGATGACCTGTTGATCGTTACGAAAGACAATCAGAAGAAAAAATCTATCATCAACGCACTAAGAAATCAATTCGAAATCAAATTACTAGGAGACGCCGAATATTGTCTTGTTCTGGAAATCAACAGATCATGGGAGAGTATTCACATTTCACAATCCAGTTACGTCAAAGAGTTACTGAAACGCTTTAGCTTGGATAATTGCAACCTTGTCTCAACGCCTCTCGCTTCAGGTACAGATCTCAAAAATTCCTCGGGAGATCAAGTCGACGTGAAGTCCGATCAACCGTATAAGGAACTCATCGGTTCACTGATGTATTTAGCGGTCGGTACCTGACCAGACATCGCGCATGATGTAAATGTCTTCAGCCAGTATAATGATCGTCACTCCGGCCGACACTGGGCGGCAGCAAAGTGAGTTCTGCGCTACCTAAAAGGGACAATCAACGGACTATCCTACCGACAAGATGGCCAAGCCCTGCTAGGTTTCGTCGACGCAAGCTTTGGAAACTGCTCCACCGATCGCAGGTCATATACTCATTCATCCTGAGCGGCGCAGCCATCACCTCGGAGGCACGCAAGCAGCACACAGTCGCACTTTAGAGCACCGAAGCTGAGTATCTAGGACTGACTACGGCGGCTTAAGAGTCTGTCTGCCTGATACGCTTCTTAAAGGAACTTGGTGTGGACCTGGCTGACAAAGTACACTTATACAACGACAATCGTAGTGCTATTAAACTGTTCGAAAATCCAATTTATCACGCAAGAACAAAGCACATCGATGTCAGAGTTCAATACATTAGACAAGTTCTTAGAGAAGAATCTATATCGCTAATGCATTTATCCACAGACTTCATGGTCGCGGATATTCTAACGAAGGCTTTACCTCGATCCAAACATAACTTTTGCATTCGAGGAATGAGCATCTCGCAAACACTGATTGCGGACAATGCTTCAATAAAGGGAGAGAAGTGAAACATGATTAACGATTCTCTCTCTATAATTGAACAATATCGTTGTATGCCAATAACAAAACGTAATACGCGCACTTGTCTTTTATTTCTCAATAATGTCAATAAGTTCCACATAATATTATACAATCCATTTACAATATACTGTGTTTCGATTAACTACGGTTGTCTTATTTCGATATCCAAGCGTACATTTGAACATATATAATTACATACATAAGCATATACATATATACATAAACATATTTCAACGTTATATAAAATCACAACTTAAATTTTAAAATTTATTTGTGAAAAACTTGCTTTGATTATCCAGCTTTGATTATTATATATTCGTGAATTCCAAGAAAAGTAAAAAAGCAATGTGTTTGGGCTAAAAACTAGAAATCTAAGAAAAATTGTAAGACAAGAGGGGTTCTCGTCAAGTGGGTGTTAATGAACATTTAACACATGTGCAGAAGTGAATTCTTGCGTGTGAAGCTAAAGAACTCGAGGTCTTGAAGTTAAGAAAATTTAAATATTAAATTTTAAACTATTTCATATAATTAATTGTATGTGTTCGGCAATACGAAATGATGAATACAAGTTCCGAATTTAAGTTTTATTGAACCATATAAAAAACAAGCTTCTTGATGAGGGCTTGTTTAGTGTCTATCGAATCAGAATTTGAAATCAAATATTACCATGGTAATTAGCAATCGAGGTTTTGTCTGTAGTCAGACAATTGTACAAAAGAAGGGTAAAGAAAATAAGAGGTATTTGACATCGGTTGAAGTCTCGACACCTTGTCGTCAGAGAGTAATGACCGATCCGTCCAGTTAGGCAACAGCTGACCATTTGAGAACAAATAATAATAATAAATGTTAATTTCTTATTAGGTTTAGTTTGAACAATTACCACACATATTCGGACCATTTGGATATGTATTTTTTGTTCTAATCGGAGCGTAAGTTACTTAAGGGAAAGGAGTTAGACAAGCGGGGGAGTTTAAGTGAGATAGCGCACTCACCCTGACTGGTAGGATATACCTGGTGAACCGTCGCATGAACCAACCCGGGATCCGTATGAGGGAGACAGGCCTCAAAGATTGATGCCGCGACCAACCCTAAGCCAGTGCCAAACTTCGCACCGTAGAGTAGGGCGAAGTGGAAATATAGTGTTCTTTATTTAACATTATATTTGCATAATTTGGTTTCCTTTGTAAGTATAACAAAATCATAGATTAGGACACTCCTACAATAGTAGTGGGGATAGACATATAAAAACTTGGCAGAACCCGAAATCGGGACCTGATCGATCCTATCTTTCGAACTAGCCACTTTGTGGTATCCAACACTCCATTTTCTAGAGGTACTTCGCTTAAAGTTAGCGCAATTCACTCTACTACCCTTCCAGTCGTTTAGAACTCACTGCACAGTCCCGCATTCGGATTGCGCGATCTATGTAGTGGTTCTGCTAGATTTCAGACGCGGCTTTTAGTTAGCGCGATCTGTTCCAGTGTGATTTTCCTTATTTCCATCGGCTTAGAACTCACTGCATTGCGACGCATTCGAATTGCACGATCTATGTGGTGGTTCTGCTAGATTTCAGACGCGGCTTTAAGTTAGCGCGATCTGGTCTAGTGTAATTTTCTCTACTTCCATCCGTTTAGGACTCACTATACTGTGCCGCATTCGGATTGCGCGATCTATGTGGTGCTTCTGCTAGGTTTCAAACGGGGCTTTAAGTTAGAGCGATCTGGCCTAATGTCATTTTCCTTATTTCTATCCGCTTTAGGGCAAAACTTCGTGACACTGCTTTAAGTTAGCGCGATCTGCGTTTTGTTCTGCGAGATTCCAGACGCTGCTTTGAGTTAGCGCAATCTGAGCTATGCGACACACTTTCTTATTTCCATCCGCTTTAGGTTAAAACTTCGCGATGCCGCTTTAAGTTGGCGCGAACTGCGCTTTGTTCTGAGAGATTCCTGATGCCACATTAAGTTAGCGCGATCTGATCTATGCGACACCCTCCCTACTTCCATCCGCTTTAAGGCAAAACTTCACGACGCCACTTTAAGTTAACGCGAACTGCCTTTTGTTCTGCAAGATTTCAGACGCTGCTTTGAGTAAGTGCGATCTGATCTATGCGACACATCCTGGGATTTTTTTATACTAACAAGGGGACGCCACGTAGTTGGGGTCACCGTTTTGGCTGAAATTTTGTCAGATGGTAGGTGATGCAAAATAAATAATACAAATTTAGCCATTTTATACACCTCCCAAAGAAATCCGATAAAATTGCATTCAAAGTTTTCACATCATCTTTAGTAGAAAAAAAAGATGCTATTACAAGCGGCGGCATAGCGCAGTGTATGGAGAGCTGGCGTACGAGCTTATCAAAAACAGTTTTTTCTATAAAAAACAAACTTCCCAATTACACCGCAATCATTCGCCCAAACATCACTTGCGCAGCCTCAGTTAGGTGTAACGCACCGATCACCATAACAATACTCTGGCAACGTCCCCAAAATAAGAGCCGTTGGCTCTCCACCAGCTCTGATAGATACACTCGAATAGCACAACTACACGAAGACTCTAACATACCATATATTACAGATTACATACAAGATACATCACAAAACTATTACAAAAACACACAATATAATTCAAACACACTTATAAAAAACATAACACTAACCCGCAACAAACACACTACATGTAAACTCATACACAAGTTACCCTCCCAAAACTTACCCATATTTCTAGAGTGGTTTTATGACCAGAACACATAACACTTACACGCACAACAACACTGTACACTATTAACACACACGCACACGACACAACACAAAGCAAAACATATTCTCATACACAAAATTGTACATCCATCACCAACAAACATGTCAAAATTTTGAATTCGTAAAGTTTGAAAGTTTTAACAAAAATATTCTTTTCAATAAATTAAATGGGTTTTCTGGCACCTCCTTTCCTACAAAATATAATCCCAACACACAATGTATAACAAATACAATTATGCAATGTTCAAGCGCACAACGCAATAACAAACATACACAGATATGCACTCCCCTTGTGCGTAGGAGCTCTTACAAAACCAACCATGTTGTCCACACCTTAGTATATAAGTATTATTGTAATAAAAAAATAAAAACAAATATTAAATATTGAAAATGAAAAAAATTAAATGAACTCAATGGTAGGGAGATCGAGTCCCCGTTCTGTCCCATTTTTCTCCTGTATACATTTTTTTATAGATTTTTTTATTTCACATAAAATATAAAATTTGATAAATTTTACAATATTTGTGAAATTTATACAATAGAAAATATTTAAAATTTAATTATTCCTGCCGTTCTCCTCTATTATTAAACTTTTGAACTCTGAAGCGCCACTATATATAAAATAATACAAAGTAAAACGCCACCATAAAAAGTTCTTTCTGGCCACGTGCAGGCAATACCTACGTTTTAAAATTATATTTTCATAGAAATGAATATGGTGATAGAAAATATCGATTTTTTTTGTGATTCCTGATGAATAGATTAATAGTGAAAATATGCTGCTCTCATTGCAGGAAACCTTTATATTTTAATAACATTTATGCTTTTATATTTTATATACAATAAAAAAAAAGTCATACACAAAAAAAAGCCTGCGGAGTGGAAACTCGAATTTCCGACCACTCTGTCCCTTATTTAATTTTCAATATGCTTTATTATTTTTATTTAAATTACATCAATTTCTTAAAAACTAATGTTTGGACAACATGGTTGGTTTTATCAGAGCTCCTACTCACATGGGGAGTGTATGTGTGTAATTTCGTTGTGCGCTTGAACACTGTGTGATTGTCTTTGTTATAATTTTTATTTGTGCATTTGGATTGCAATTTGTGGGAAAGGAGGTCCAAAAACCCAATTAATTATTTTTGATAATGAAAATTATTTTTGTTAAAACTTACTAACTAACTAAATTCATTTAAAATCACTTATATTTTATATAACAACACATTATGGATGATTGATGGTAATTTTTTGTGTCTGTGAGAGGGGTTTTATTTTGTGTTGTGTGAGGTATTGTTGTGTGTGTTAATGTTAGGTGTTCTGCTCATGGAATTCCTCGTGAAATATAGGTTAGCTTGTGTTTGAGTTTACATGTAGTGTTGTCGTCGCGTATTTGTGTGATGCTTCTTATAAATGGATTTGAATGAAATTGTGTGTTTTTTGTAAAATTTTTGGATGTGTCTTGGATGAAATCACGGAGGTAAGGTTTGTTTGTGTCTTCGTGTTATTATGTAATGCGTGTGTAGCTTCCAGAGTTGGTCGCCAGGCGAAGATATTTATTTTGAAGGCGGTGCAGTGGTAGTGTGGTGGTGACCGATGCGTTACACCAGACCGGGGCCGCATACATGATGATGGGCGAATGATTGATGTAGAAATGAGGAGTTTACTTTTTACATTTAGGGAGCTATTTTTAACAAGGAAAGGATAAGGGTTGCGAATGACGGCATATGCTTTGAATATTTCGTGTTTAATAAGTTGATTGTGTCTTAGTGTTTTGTATAAGTGTATTCCCAAGCACTTTACTCTGTTTGTGGTTGTGATTTTTTGTTTGTGTACTTCAAGGGGTGTGAATATTCTGTTGTTTGTGAATTTACGTGTAAAGGCTAAGGTTTCGGTTTTCTTTGTGTTTATTTTTATTTTGCACGTGTCCCAGTAGCATTCAAATATGTTTATGTGTATTTGTGTTTGTTTAGTGGCTATTTTTGCATTAAAAGAGTGTGTGTAAATTGCTGTGTAGTCAGCGTATTGTGCAGTGTGTGTATTCGGGAATGTGGGGATGTCGCTGATGTAGAGATTAAAAAGTTTAGTACCAAGTACGCTGTCTTTTGGGATTCCTGCTACGATAGGTTTAGGGGTTGAGTGTGAGCAATTAATTTTGGTAGTGTAGGATCGGTTTGTAAGGTATGAATAAATAAGTTTGGTTAGAGTGGGAGGGAATTGGAAGGAAATAGGTTTTGACACGAGTGCTACTGTCGTGACCTTTTTTGCAGTCCAGTAGGGTCATGACCGTTACCTTATTTTTATTGAATTGGGTCGCGATATCGGTTGGAATTCTGCACACCTGCTTCACCGTGCAATGTCTGGCTCGGAAGCCAAACTGGTGATCAGGCGTGAGCTTTTGTCCTGTGTCGATATCGTCGACCCGGGAGAGGATGATCTTTTCGGTAAGCTTGGAGAGGGTGTTTAAAAGGTTTATAGGGCGGTAGCTTGTGGGCGCAGATGGAACTTTACTTGGCTTAAAAATTGGATGGACTGTAGCAGTTTTCCAGGCAGCACGGAAGTGATGCAGTATAATTATGGAGTTTATTATGTAGTGTAGTTAGGTGATGGATTTTCTTAAAAGGTCTTTCAGGATACGGTTTTCTATTTGGTCGGGGCCAGGAGCTTTGCGGATGGGTAGGGTTTAAATTATTTTGGTTAACTCGGATGGGGTAGTAAGGAGTCTGGCTAGCGTTTTGGTGACAATGTGATGTGTTGTATTTAAATATTGTAGTGTGTCTTGTGAGATTTTATCTTGTGTAGGTGTGTTTGGCGTGTGTGTTACGCGTATTTATTCAAATGTGTTTGTTATCATCTCTGACTTATCTTCGTCGGTGATAGCTATTACGTTGTTGTGTATGAGAGTTGGTATCGTGATGTAGGATTTTTTGAGTGTTTTTGTCAACCGTCAGAGAGATTTATCATTAGGGTTGAGAGCGGAGAGTTTTAAGGACCATGTGTTATTTTTGTGCGTTTTTATTTGGGTTTTAATTTGTGAGTTTAATGTGTTATGGTGTATTCTGTGTATGGGTGTGTGTGTCCTCTGTCATAGCCTTCTGGTGTGATTTCGTTGTTTAATTAATTGTGTTATGTGTGGTGGCAAGTTAAGAATGTGTGTGTTTACTATAATGTTGTGTGTGTGTTTCCGTTTTGCATTGTGTATAACGTTTGTGAAGTGTTCTGTATGTGTATCGATGTCATGGTTTGTGTGTATTTGATTGGTGATTGGGATGATCGTGTCAAGTGTTTTGCGGAAGTGCGCCCAATTAGTGTGTTTGTATGATGTGATTGTTTTAGTGATGTTTTCTATGTGATGGTTGGTCAGTTGGGTAATGATTGGATTGTGATCTGAGTTAAGCTCGGGTAATGATATGGGGCGAGTGATGTTATGAACATTTTTGTTAATGATTACGTCGATAGTGGAGAGCGTACTTCCGTTTTCGGGGTAGTGTGTGGGGATGTTCGGGTGTAGTATGATAGCGACTTTATGTATGATTTGAGTGTGTTGCCGTTTGTGTTGTTTGTAATGCAGTCCCAGTCCACGTGTCTCGCGTTGAGATTGCCGATTACCAGTGTTTTCTTTTGTGTAATAATGTTATGAGATCTGTGCGGTTGAAGTTGTTTATTGGTCTGTGCTGTAGGCAGCGTAGATTACTGTGTTGTCTGTAAGTGTTATATTAAGTGTTTCTAGTGTAGTGTGTGAGTTTGGTGTAAGTTAGTGTAGTATGTTGTATTTGACTAACACCGCAACGCCCGCAGCGGGTAATGGACCCTGCTGTGGTTGGTTAGCTTTGTAGATTGTGTATTTGTGTACTTAAAATTCGTATGAGACTTGGAGTTTTGTTTCATTGAGTAGGCAAATGTGTATGTTGTGTGTTTGCAGGAAGTGTGTTAGTTCACCTACCTTACGCATAATGCCATTGGCGTTCCATGAACAGATGTTAAGTGTTGTTTTGTGTTTAAATGTTGTAGGTGTGTACATATTTTGTGATTGAAAGGAATATTTTGAAGTGTTCGTTGCAGTTTTTAGCCTTGCTTAGTGCGTTGTTTAGGTCTTTTATTGCTCATAGCATGTTGGTGATGTTAATTGTGTGTTTAAGCTTTTCCATTTCTGAGAATAACTCCGCAAGTTCGTCTAAGTCGTTGTTTTCTTCAGTGTCATGTGTCTGATACTGTTGTTGTGATTGTTGTTGTTGTGGATTAATTGAGGTCGGGGTTTTGTTTGTTTTGGAATTGGGAGCGCTGGGATGTCTTGTTTTTTAGGGAGGGTGTTTTCTTTCATGGGTTGGGTTTTGGGGATGGCTTTCTTACAATGATTGTTAGATGGGAATGGTGCGTTAATTTATGTAGTAGTCTTTGTGGGCAGTGGTCTGTTAGCTTCCATTATTTTAATTTTGTTCAGGTAGACGGGGCATTCTGTGAAGTTTGCCGGGTGTGGGCCTGTGAAGTTAACACATGTAGCTGATGTGTCCGGGGTCTTGGTGTAAGTTTGCGTAAGATGGCTCTGCGCACACATGGAAGTGGTATTTCGCTTCCGTGTTTAGTGATTTGATGGTGTGTGCGTTGGACGTTGTGATTAGGTAAAGGGGAGTCTTGTGTTTCGCTTTCGAACAGCGAGGTGATGTCTGTACGCAGCTCCTCGATGTCCGTAGCACTGTCTAAATTCCTGAGCACGAATGCACGTGTTTTTGTTTTCCTGTTGGTGTAATAATGGAAGTCTGAGTCTAAGTTTAAGTCAGTTAAAAACGATAAATAAAAACACTCGGTGTAAGTTTCACAAATTTAATATTTTAATAGAGACGACTAGTTTCGGTTATGACGCCATCTTCAGGTCTGACATTAGATTACAAAGTTCAAGCTTATATACTACAAATTGTACATAGATCTTAGATAAATAACTATAATACTATGAATTACAAGAATTCTTTCACAAAAGTAAAGGATTAGTAAATGCAGAGTATTCCAGAAAAATTGGGTAAATACTACCTATGTGTCTTTGCCCTAAAGCTCAGTTTTGGTTTATTAATTGATGCACTTTGGTTATTTTCACTCGTATTATTAATACAGTTTACCTGTATGAGAGGTTTAATTATCATTTAAACAATAGCGAACTTGCTTTTAGCAATGAATAGAACTTTATTTGTATCTGACTGACTTCGGTATATACGTCTGTACAGCACGAGGGATAAACTCAGAAAGAACAGTCTGCCCGTACGCCAGCTTGCTATCCACTGCGTCATGCCGCCTCTTGGAATAGCACCAAATGTTTTACTACAAAACATGATGTAAAAACGTTGAACACGATTTTCTCGAATAATCTTGAGATGGGCATAAAACGGCAAAATTTGTATTATTTTGTTTGCGTCACCTACCATCTGACAAAATTTCAGCCAAAAGTCAGCGTTCTGTATTTTATAGACTAGTCTTACATGTGTTTTATTAAAGGTACGGTATCACCATGGTATTGATGAATCAGTACTTATCTAGACAGTTTTGAAATAAATGTGTTCGTCGTGAGGTAAAAGGGCGAGTACTATCCTTGACGCGTAATACTGCGTACAGTAGCGTGCCTGACGGACTTAACTTAAGTTCGGATAATGATTTCAGGGCTAGAACCCGATTCTACAGCCAACCGTGTACCTGTTATCCTACCATTAGACGATACCGTACCGACAATAAAAGACATTTAGTCCAGTCTATAAAATAGAGAACGATGAGTAAGTATAATAAAATCCCAAGATGTGTCGCATAGATCAGATCGCACTAACTCAAAGCAGCGTCTGGAATCTTGCAGAACAAAAGGCAGTTCGCGCTAACTTAAAGTGGCTTCGTGAAATTTTGCCTTAAAGCGGATGGAAGTTGGGAGGGTGTCGCATAGATCAGATCGCGCTAACTTAAAGCGGCGTTAGGAATCTCGCAGAACAAAGCGCAGTTCGCGCCAACTTAAAGCGGCATCACGAAGTTTTAACCTAAAGCGGATGGAAATAAGAAAGTGTGTCGCATAGCTCAGATTACGCTAACTCAAAGCAGCGTCTGGAATCTCGCAGAACAAAACGCAGATCGCGCTAACTTAAAGCGGTGTCACGAAGTTTTGCCCTAAAGCGGATAGAAATAAGGAAAATGACATTAGGCCAGATCGCTCTAACTTAAAGCCCCGTTTGAAACCTAGCAGAAGCACCACATAGATCGCGCAATCCGAATGCGGCACAGTATAGTGAGTCCTAAACGGATGGAAGTAGAGAAAATTACACTAGACCAGATCGCGCTAACTTAAAGCCGCGTCTGAAATCTAGCAGAACCACCACATAGATCGTGCAATTCGAATGCGTCGCAATGCAGTGAGTTCTAAGCCGATGGAAATAAGGAAAATCACACTGGAACAGATCGCGCTAACTAAAAGCCGCGTCTGAAATCTAGCAGAACCACTACATAGATCGCGCAATCCGAATGCGGGACTGTGCAGTGAGTTCTAAACGACTGGAAGGGTAGTAGAGTGAATTGCGCTAACTTTAAGCGAAGTACCTCTAGAAAATGGAGTGTTGGATACCACAAAGTGGCTAGTTCGAAAGATAGGATCGATCAGGTCCCGATTTCGGGTTCTGCCAAGTTTTTATATGTCTATCCCCACTACTATTGTAGGAGTGTCCTAATCTATGATTTTGTTATACTTACAAAGGAAACCAAATTATGCAAATATAATGTTAAATAAAGAACACTATATTTCCACTTCGCCCTACTCTACGGTGCGAAGTTTGGCACTGGCTTAGGGTTGGTCGCGGCATCAATCTTTGAGGCCTGTCTCCCTCATACGGATCCCGGGTTGGTTCATGCGACGGTTCACCAGGTATATCCTACCAGTCAGGGTGAGTGCGCTATCTCACTTAAACTCCCCCACTTGTCTAACTCCTTTCCCTTAAGTAACTTACGCTCCGATTAGAACAAAAAATACATATCCAAATGGTCCGAATATGTGTGGTAATTGTTCAAACTAAACCTAATAAGAAATTAACATTTATTATTATTATTTGTTCTCAAATGGTCAGCTGTTGCCTAACTGGACGGATCGGTAATTACTCTCTGACGACAAGGTGTCGAGACTTCAACCGATGTCAAATACCTCTTATTTTCTTTACCCTTCTTTTGTACAATTGTCTGACTACAGACAAAACCTCGATTGCTAATTACCATGGTAATATTTGATTTCAAATTCTGATTCGATAGACACTAAACAAGCCCTCATCAAGAAGCTTGTTTTTTATATGGTTCAATAAAACTTAAATTCGGAACTTGTATTCATCATTTCGTATTGCCGAACACATACAATTAATTATATGAAATAGTTTAAAATTTAATATTTAAATTTTCTTAACTTCAAGACCTCGAGTTCTTTAGCTTCACACGCTAGAATTCACTTCTGCACATGTGTTAAATGTTCATTAACACCCACTTGACTGTAATATACGCTAAGTAAGTGGGCGACATTGTGAACATTAGTAAGTAAGCAGGTTGGCAACTATGTAGCGAGAGTTCGTAATGTAAGATGGTGCCGAGCAGATGTGTATTGTCGAGAGAGAAATAAATTAGAATAATAATTAATAAACATATGAATAAGCAGTATTCATTACATGGTGTCAGGTGTAATAAAAATTTGACGAAACATTAAAAGAATAAAAACACGACAATATAAGAAAATGGAGACAAGACTACCAAAATGCTTGTCGTTTCAAGAAACAAACATGGCTGAAGCTTGGACAAAATGGTACCAAAAACTTGAAATATATTTATTAGCTTCGCAGAAGAATGAAGAGTCTGAAGAATCTAAAATAGCTATTCTACTCAATCTAATAGGCGATGAAGGCATCGACTTTTACAATGCCCTCATGACATCGGAAAGAAAACCAAACGAATTAACATTTATTCAAGTGGTTGAGCTGTATAAGAAACACTTTGAACCTAAGAAAAATGTGATATACGAGAGGTTCAAATTTAAGAAATGTGTCCAAAAAGAAGGCCAGTTATTCAGTAGCTATTTAATAGAATTAAAAAATTTGGCAGCAACATGTGAATACAAAGAAACTCAAAATATGATTAGAGACAAAATAGTCCAGGATATACGAAGTGACCAGATGAGAGAACGTTTACTGTCAGAACCAAATTTAACATTAGAAAAAGCTGTAGAACTGTGTTCCATAAGTGAAACCAGAAAACAACAAGTTCAAGATATGAAAAAAGAAGAAAACGTCCCAATGAAGATAGATGAAGTTAAGGAAAAGAAACCCATGAACACTAGGAATACAAGATGGCAACAAAGTGTTGAAAAATATAAATGTTTTAAATGTGGTAAGGTCCATGGCCCAAAAGCTTGTCCCGCATTTGGAAAGGTTTGTAGTAATTGTAATGGCCCCAATCATTTCGCAATTGGTTGCAAATTTAATAAGAATAGAGTTCCAAATAAAGTTAATAAAGAATTTCACAATATAGAGGTTAATAGTGACGATGAATTTTATATAGATTCAGTTGAAACTGGAAAAACTGAGCTAAATGAATGGTGCCAAGAAGTTAGAATTAATGATAAAGTTATTAAATTTAAATTAGATAACGGTGCACAGTGTAATATAATCACGGAAAAAGTATTAAAACAGATTTTTAATGATAAAATGCCGAATTTAATAATAACAGAAATGAATTTAGAAGCTTATGGTGGATTTAAAATAAAACCATTAGGCGCAATAATTTTAAAATCAAAAATTAAAGATTTTATCGTAAACGTTAAGTATTTAGTTGTAGAAGGGCACAGCAAATGTATTCTAGGCATAAATACTTGTACTAAGTTGAATTTAATTACGAAAGTAGATAATATTAAGGCAGTGTCAGCATTTAAAACAAAAGAAGAGGTAATCAAACAGTATGGTGAAGTTTTTAAAGGATTAGAAACATTCCCTGGTTTACCTCACTCAATAAAAATTAAAGAAGGAGTATTACCGGTAGCGAAAAATGCTAGAAGAGTAACCAAAAATTTGTTACCTAAATTAAAAGGTACCCTTATCAAATTAGTAAAAAACGAAGTAATAACACCAGTATCTGAACCAACTGAGTGGTTACATCATCTTGTGATAGCTGAAAAACCTAATAAAGATTTAAGAATTTGTTTAGATCCTAAGAATTTAAATATTGCAATAATTAATGAAGAGTTTCAGTTACCGACACAAGAAGAAATGCTGAGTGATGTTGATGGAAGCTCAACCTTTTCGGTATTAGATTTAAAGGACAGCTTTTATCAAATTAAACTGGATGAAAAGTCATCAAATCTATGTGCGTTTACTACACCAATAGGCAGGTTTAAATTTAATAGATTACCATTTGGTATTAAAACAGCCGCGGAAATTTTTCAAAAAAGAAACACTGAATTATTTGGTCATATTAACGGAGTAAAAGTATACATAGACGATATATTTATATTTGGAAATGAAGAAAATAAAACAGAACTATTTAGATTTTTAGGCATAATAAAATATGTGGGTAAATTCATACCAAATCTATCCCAGTTAACTGCAGACTTACGAAATTTAACAAAAGATGAAGTTGAATGGAAATGGAAAAATAGTCATAGTGAAAGCGTGTCTCAAATAAAAGAAATGTTAACAAGCAAACAAGTATTAGCATTTTATGATCAAAACAAACAGTTAATAATTCAAACAGACGCATCAAAAGATGGTTTAGGTAGTGTGTTAATGCAGGACGGTAAACCGTTATCGTATGCATCCAGGTCATTAATAAAAAATGAACAAAAATTTGCACAAATAGAAAAAGAAATGTTAGCTATTTGTTTTGCTTTGGAAAAATTTCATTATTTTATATACGGGAAATAATTCAGACGGATCATAAACCTCTAATAACAATAATAAAACGGGATTTAGATAATGTACCGATTCGTCTACAAAGAATGATTTTAAAAGTGATGAAATATAACTTTGAATTAAAAATTTTGCCGGGATAACAAATGTTAATTGCGGATGCATTGTCTAGAGCTAATTTAAAAAATAATAATGGCGATGATCCTGAATTGCAATATGTAGTACACAGTATTACAGAAAATTTACCTATGAGTGCACAAAAGAAAATAGAATTTAAAAGGGAAACCAATAACGATCGTACGTTGAAACAAATAAAAGAACATATTCAGCTAGGGTGGCCAAATAAAATTAATAATAATAAAAGCGAAATACGTATATTTTATAATTTAAGAAATCATTTAACTGTGATAGACGATCTTATATTTTATGATGATAGGTTAGTAGTGCCATCAGCATTAAGAAAAAATATATTAAAAATAATACATGAAGGACATCAGGGGATTGTGAGGAATAAATTAAAAGCAAGAGAATCGTTATTCTGGCCAAAGATGTCAGAAGATATTTCGTACATGGTAAAACACTGTGAAACATGTCAAATATTTGCAAACGAAAATCCTAAACAACCAATGATGCAACATGACATTCCAGATAGACCGTGGGAAAAAATTGGCGTTGATATTTTAACTTATAAAAACAAAGATTATTTAGTAATCAAAGACTATTACTCTAAATGGATTGAGTTATTAAAATTAAAAAATAAAACGGCAGAACATTTAATAAATAATTTTAAACATGTATTTGCTACACACGGTTACCCAGAGATCATAATAAGCGACAACATGCCATTTAATTCGTGGACATTCAAAAAGTTTGTGGACGGTCACAATATAACATTAGTAACATCAAGCCCAAACTACGCTAGAAGTAATGGAATGGTAGAAAGAGCGGTAGGGGTAGCTAAAACAATGCTTTACAAACAAGAGAGTGAAGGGGATGACATTAATAACTATTTATTAGCATACAGAAACACAATCATACCGGAAATAGGTTTATCTCCTGCACAGTTATTATTTAATAGAAGATTAAAGGACAAATTGCCCATAAAAACAAAATTATTAAATTTTAACATTAATAATAAGAAAATTATACAAAACAAAATTCGGGAAAATTCAAACAATCAAAAGTATTATCATGATAGACATACTAAACATTTACCTGAAATTCCGACTGAGATTTGTTAATAAAAAACAAAAATGGCTGGGAAAAAGGGGAGATGTTAGGAAAACATGAAACACCGCGTTCATACATAGTAAAAAGTAGTCATGGAAACGTACTAAGACGCAATAGACAAGATGTTAAACAATTTAATACAGATGCAAATATTGATAATACGCCAAAGATTGAGATTCCTGAGACAAATGAGCATAACTTGAGAAATAGGAGTAAGATGAAAGTTCCTGCTAGATACAGAGACTAGATGTAAGTTATCATGTATTGTACTTAGCATAGGAATTATTAAATTAAAATAAAATAAAGAAAAAGGAAAGGATGTAATGTATGTTAAGTAAGTTGGCGACATTGTGAACATTAGTAAGTAAGCAGGTTGGCAACTATGTAGCGAGAGTTCGTAATGTAAGATGGTGGCGAGCAGATGTGTATTGTCGAGAGAGAAATAAATTGATTAATAATTAATAAACATATGAATAAGCAGTATTCATTACAGACGAGAACCACTCGTATCTTACAATTTTTCTTAGATTTCTAGTTTTGAGCCCAAACACATTGCTTTTTTACTTTTCTTGGAATTCACGAATATAGATAATCAAAGCAAGTTTTCACAAATAAATTTTAAAATTTAAGTTGTGATTTTATATAACGTTGAAATACGTATATGTATCTATGTATATGTAGTCGTGTACTAGATGACAGAGTGAGCGGATGTTCTTTACGTGAGCTCTGTGCGTAAACAAATAAAATCCGTATCGAAACTTAGATTTTTTCTTGTTTGTTTGTGTTTATTTTCCTGTGTTAGGTGTTGTTTTGGTTGTTTAACAACCGATTCCATTCGGTTTTAGGTCAAATCAATTGAATATTGTTCATATTTTGTATTTTTTGCTACATTTTCTTATTTTCGGGTGGGTTTTTTATTTAATTTCGTTTTTATTAATTGTCCACGCTGGCAGACGGGGTATTTGACCGAAGGGTCAACCCTTCCGTTGATTTAAACCATGATAAAAAGCAGAAAGTAATGATCCAGTTGACGGTGGAACATTGTCCCCGGTTTCTGGTTATTAAAAAAAAAAGATGGAACTGATTTTTTCACGGTCCGTCAGTTTTTAATCATTAAAGAAATGTACAGTTTGGTTGGTGAGGTGCAGTCTTTCAAAATATTTAAAGAAGGTATTTTGGTAGAAACCTAATCTGCTAAGCAAGTAATTCGGTTGCTGCAAACAAATGTTTTTGCTGATGTACCTTTTGCGGTGTCCTCTTACTCGACCCTCAATACCGTCAAGGACGTGATTACGTGTCGCGATTTATAAGGTTGCACAACTAATGAGCTGTGCTCGGTCTTAAAGCACAAGGAGTTTTTGAGGTCAGGCGGATTGCCCGCATGGTCAATGGCGTAGTGGAAGACACTGTGTCCATTATTTTTTCTTTCTCGTTGCATAAGTTGCCAGCCAAAATCCGGGTTGCAGTGTGTAGTTTGCCTTTTAGGCCTTACATTCCCAACCTCATTCGATGCTTCAATTGCCAAAAGTTCAAACATTCTTAAAAACATGCAAGTACAAATAAAATTAGATATGTAGAAAGGCTCCTCATGAGGAACAGCGCTGCCTTGCCCAAAAACTGCTCAACATTTAAAGAAGTATCATAAAACATAAAACTCTGTACAACAGTAGTTTCCATGAAGCAAGAGCTTTTATTCTCCAGGACTCTGCAGTTCCAACTTTGAGCTTTGCTTAGGTTGCTGCAGCTAAGACAGTAATTTCGAATACCTCTGTCAATGACATCGCTGCTCTTCTCTTGCCTGAAATATAAAAAATTATTGTGGAAGTGATTACCATAGACTAAGGCGCTATAATGAGTGCAGTTCTTTCCAACACATATACAGCGACTAGTAATACTACAACGCCGTCACTCCCTATTGTTCCAGTACCAGTTTTCCCAGGTACATCTCAATCTCTGAATATTCAAATATTAAGCCATCTCTTGTTCCTGTACTGCCAGGACAGGACAAAAATGTTTCTTTCTCCGACTCAGAGTCAAGCGCTATGTCGATTGACAATGAGGCTGTAGAAAATGCTCGTAAACCCAAAGTTAGGCGTGTGTGGGCTAAGGGTTGACTGAAGTACCTGAAAGCGTAATACGTTTCTTGTTTATCTCTAAAGTCAGCCTTCACATTCTGACTTTTATTTTTCTTTTTTCTCTTCATTTGTTATGTCTAATTCGTTAATCATCCTATGGAACTGTAATGGAATCGTCAACCACCTAGCTGAGTTAAAGCTATTAATAGCTGATCATAACCCTAGACTAATATGCATCCAAGAGAGTCATTTAAAACCTCTCAAAGGTTTCAACATGCGGGGATATAAAATCTTCCGCAGAGATGTTTACCCTGTTGTACGTGCTCATGGTGGCCTTGGAATTGTACTTGATTCTTCTATTCCATAAAAAGAGTGGAACAGTACAATAAGGTTAGAAGTACTTACATGCTAGGTATTCTTACCTCGGAAAATTACTATTTGCAACGTCTATCTTCCAGATGGCAACTGGAACTTAAATGATATCGAGGACTTTGTACGGTAGCTTACGACTCCTTATATCTTTGTTGGAGACTTTAATTCTCATAAATTACTCTAGGGTTCCGTAAGCACAGATGCTCGCGGTCGAATTGTCGAAAGTTTCTTGGATAAAAATGATGTCACGCTTCTCAACACTGGCTCAGCCACGTTCATGAACATGAGATCAAGAAGTTTTTCGGCAATCGATTAGTCTTTCTCTAGCCCTACTCTAGCTGTCTATCTTCAGTGGCAGGTAGTCGACGGTGCCCATTATAGTGACCATTTTCCCATTCTTGTGTCGTTTCTTTCAAATACTGTTTCTGTTGCACAACAAACAGCACGAAGATGGTTTTTTGATCTGGCAGATTGGCAATCTTTCGCCAACGACCTCAGGCTTCCCGAACTGTCACCAAATTAAAAGGTCGAGATGCAACATCTAAACGATTCTATTCTGCATTCCGCTTCGTTATCAATATCGAAATCCTCTGGTTCTCTCAGAAAGAAGTATGTTCCTTGGTGGAATGAACACGTTGCTTCCGCTATATATTCTAAAAAGTGCGAACTAAAAGTGCGCCGGCAAAATCCGACACTTTTAAACCAAATTGCTTTCAAAAAAGCCCGTGCGCAATCCAGGCGCTCAATTCTTCAGTCTTAAACTGAGTCTTGGCGCGGATTTGTTTCTTCCATCGGTACTGAATCCGAGCAGACTCTGCTCTGGAAGAAAATCAGGAATATGAATGGTTACAAGATAAGTTCCCATATTGCAATGCTCCAGGTCAATGGCCAGGTACACCCTGTCAGAGATGATATTTGTGATATTCTAGCAAACCAGTTTGAGTCCGTTATTAACTCGGATGATTACTCGCTCCATTTTATGCGCTCAAATGCGGTTTAAGGGGTGATGCCTACCTGCAATGGTTCAAAATATAGATTTTTTGTTTATTGCGGAATTCGAAAGTGTACACATTGAAGAATATTTTCCCAAAGTTTCATGTCGATTGGAAACAAATTGTCGAAGTTATGCGAGATTATGTAAAGGTAGTCGACACCCCTGCCGGAGCAAGTAGCGCGCGCCAGCTGTGCGCGGAACAAAGCGTGCGTACTGCTGCCCAAATAGAAAAGAGGTGATATCTCGAAACCACTTTTTTAAAGTCGGTGACCGCGATAACTCAACGTGTATTCATTTAATTTGAACGAGTCTTTGCGTCTCCTATCAGAAACCTTTTTTTCTAGACTTTGATTGTTCGGATTTTGCCTATTATTTATTTTCGAATTTTTGCAGCCGATCAAAGACACTTTTTTGCCTCGAAAAAATGACTTTTTCATTCAGGAGGCCGTCATTTTCTCAAAAAATTTTTTTTTTCAAAACCCAACCATCAAAGACCGCTTTTACTCATTCCTAATGCAGCGCCATTGAAAATTTTGATTTCAGATGATTTTTACACATGCAAGCGCGGTCACCGCCAAACGCCTTTTGAAAAAGGTCTTCTGCAGGGAGCTGCGCCACGGGCCCCCAGGTGGTTCAAAGAGTTGGAAAAAATTCGTAATTAAATACCAATGTACATCCAATAAACTTGTATAATTGCAGTTTCCTATCTTGTTTCGTTTTCGAGAAAAAAAATCCCGAAATTCCGCATTTTTTCAGCCTCGCAGGTAGGCATCACCCCTTAAGAAGTTCCTCTAATCTTTGAGTGTGATACTTCTGTGAGTGATAATTCAATATTCACTCTAGCAGAATTTGAATTTGCACTGAATCACACAGCCTATACTTCTGTTGGGTATATTAATATTGCAAACGCAATGTATCGTCATTTACCCACCCTATTTTACCTTAGAATAGTGGAATTTCTCAACCGGCTTTGGGTAGAAAATGTCTACCTTGGCATCTGGCGCGAAGCGAAAACTGTGCCGATACACAAGAAGGGCAAAGATGTGTCTTCTGCCTCAAGTCCAATATCTCTGACATGTCATCTGTCAAAGCTGTATGAACGCATGATCAATTAATGACTCAGCAGGTTTCTAGAATCCCACAATCTCATCAACCAACATCAATATGGATCTCGTCAGCACCACTCCACTGCTGACCTGCATGTGTATCTGATGAACGCTATTCAATCTAGCATCTTAAAATGGAACCATCTGCTTGCAATATTTTTTGATCTAGAGAAAGCTTTTGACATGACCTGGAGATACAGAATTCTACGAAAACTGCACAACTGGGGTCTACGAGGCCATATGCCTCAATTCGTAGAAAGCTTTCATTCGAACCGTTCTTTTAGAGTCGAAGTTGGATAAACTTTCTCCTCTTTACGACCGTTGCAAAACGGCATTCCCCAAGGCTCTTCCAATAGTGTAACACTATTCTTGATTGCAAACAATGACATTGTGTCCAAACTGTCGAATACTGTTGAGTATTGTCTGTATGTAGATGACCTCACGATCTTCACTTCATTTCAATCTCTTGCTCTTGCTCTTTGGCTGCATCCGACCGTGGTTTTCGTTTCACTGTGGAGAAAACCTATGCTATCGACTTCTGTAGACTACGTAAAACGCACAACTGTCCTGTTGTATCGCTCTACGATAGACCAGTGCGGATAGTGGATGTGGTGAAGCTTTTAGGCATAATTTTCGACCGTCGTCTTTTATTACTGAGACAAATCGACACTGTTTCTGCGCAGTGTCGAAAGTCATTAAATGCTATCAATTGTATTGCATCCACAAAATAGGGTGCCAATAAGGACTCTCTGTTGCGATTTTATGTCAGTCTGGTTCTATCCAGGAAAGACTTCTGTCAGTGTTGAATCGTCTATATATTAATAGTGCAACTTCTCTCTATCCGCTTGCACTGAATTTACCAAGGTTATTAAATACCATCATTGACAACCAAGGGACTCTTTTATCGAGAATTTTTACCAACATCCCTCCATGTGCATCCCTTTCTTTAACGACAAACCTAAAGCATACCAACTTGCCAAAAGATTCTACTCTTAACGCCATATACTTGATTGAATTCTTCATTCAATTGCAACAGTACACAGACTTTCAACACACATATACTGATGGTTCCAAGACAGACTCCGGTACAGGCTGCGCTTTTATAATTGTCGTACGCATGTGGATACTCGGACATGCTGGGATACCCGGTAATCACTGTGCCAACGAAGCTGCTCTTGGAGCAGCCAACGGAAACTACGATGTCCGTCATTCCCTGCGCTATGATGTTGTGTTGAGGTCTGTGGCTGTGCATTGTCTTAGGGTATAGCAAGAGGACTGGAACTCTTTTACGAGTAAATTGCAACGTGTAAAGGTGTCAGTGGAGCGGCCTAACGAAGTGTGAGCATGTGGTCAACTCTCGTCTGTGAATAGGCCATACTTGTCTGACACACTTGCATCTGTTACTAGGAGAACAACCACCGCTCTGCTCCACTTGTAACACTAGGCTTAATCTCGAACATACTTTCGAGCAGTGTCCTAGTTACAATTTGCATCGTCGCAATGCTGGTATTGAGGGTCCCATGCGTATTTCAATAAGCAATAATGCAACAAGCATTGTAAAAGTGCTTTCATTTCTCCGGGTAGCTGATTTGCTTACGCAAATCGGAAAGGGTTCTCTTCTCTTCGCTCCATAAATGTTAATACTTCAATTATCATTTCTTTTCTTTTTCTCCACACCATATATCAGCCGGGCTGTGGTATTTGTGGTTTCTATAAAAGACCTCAGTTCTTGACTGGTGTCTGCACATTCCAACCGTGCAATGTTTTTTCACAGATGTGAAAGTATAACGTTTTTCTTTAGGCTTTATTAAAACTAAATTTGATGTTTATTTATTTTTTCACAATTGATTCATTTTTATAATTTTTGTTAGTTTTTAATAATTTCTTATTTTCTCTTGTTATATAAAATTCAGCTTTCTTTTACATATACTATTTTTCACTTTCACCTGTCACAAGTGGTAATGACCATGGTAGTCGATCCGCAATTTATAAAAAATAAAAATATGTATGTGCTTATGTATGTTTTTATATATGTATCTATTGTTGTAAAGTCACCCATTTCTCATAAATAATTATTTAATAGTTTTACTAATATTTGTATTACTTTGTATTATTTTAAGTCTAACCATATAATTATATTTCATATTATATTACTACTTCTGAGACTACACATCCGTTCTTAATGTTGTTATCAACCTTTTCAGCTGAATTTACATTAAATGTCACGTTCGCCAAGATGGAAGGCGACTTGGTTGTCTCACGAAAGACGCTGAGTCCGTGTGAAACATAAAAGTTTGTAAATGAACGATGCAACATTGGGTGGATGTTAGTACCAGAAGTGTCGCGATCACCGAGTGGAACAGACGTTCTACCAATGTAGTTAACTTGTACCAATATTTCGTTTGTTCAATAAATCTCTTTGTTACAACAGACTACGTTGTTGAATATTAACCAAAAACCTTAAAAACCTCTTATTGAGTTAGTAACGAAGTCTCGTCACTAATATTAGACACGAACCACCCATTTCGTTGAATCCGACAATACAACACTATATATGATATTATAACTGTTTCGTGATGCTGTATATCTTGTATGGTCTCGTTTTATTTACTTTTTTATACGCAGCATAATTAAATATTATAATCATGAAAAATTTCGATCTCGACATTTTAACGGAAGTACGTATATCTTTTGTCTTTCCCTGAATCGAGTCTAATCGAGACTATTTCTTAGATGACATCTGTGTGTATGTGTTTGTGTGTGTGTGTGTGTATGTGTGTGTGTGTGTGTGTCTTAACGTTAGATGATAAAATTCTGAAACATAATATTTTTATATTCCTGACAGAAAAACCTATTATATTTGAATAGAATATTCCAACCGGAAGGGCATTTTTACCTTTTTTTTATATTTACACTTACCGCTAAATCTTAAAAAACGGTAGGACAGCAAGATTTGTGGTAAATGAAAATGAAAGATATTAATATTTCGCATAACTTATATTTGAAAAAATTTTATAACACTCTATACTTCTCACTTATACTACTAATTGGACTAATCGCTTGAAAAGTGGTCAAAACTTTGCCATTTGGTCATTAATAAAGATTTTTGTGATTTAGTTTTGCAAACTGCGTTGTATAAAATAAGCCTGATGATTTCACTGCACAATGGGACGAAACGCTTGAAAAGTGGTCAAAAAGGTCTTTTTCATATATTCGGTTTTTGAATGTTTTTTAAACCATTTTATTAAAAACACTTTAGAATATAGAAAGCAATCTTTTTTTTATGTATGATTACTTTACAGAAATTCATAGAAACGACTTCTGAACATAAAACTTTAAAAATTTACAGAATAACGCTTTATTGAAATGTAAAATGCCAATCACTATATCGTTTTTATTTGTTAATTAAATTTCAAAATACATAATTTTTTAAAATGCTACTACATTTAGTTGCGAAGCATTTTTTTTTTACCGCAGCGGTTTATATACGGAATGTATGTCGCATAATTTTCTTATACGAATTTTAGTTTAGATGATTGGACTTTAAAAAAAAAATTGTAATTTTACTCTTGTAATTTTTTTTAATTTTCTGCCATAACTCAAAAAGGATAATAGTCAGAGCAAAAGCAAGTAAATTAAAAGTAATATACGGCATGTCTGTTGCTGAACATTCTTATACGCATTTTGGTTTCATCGTTATAATTTATAAAACTTTTAAAATTCCAAAAGCGTATAAGAAAGTGCAGTGTCATACATGCCAGATATTTATTTTTATGATTTGGTGCTTTACCGATTAAGCTAAAATTAATTTGCTTAGTCATTCACGTTCTGGCACTCGAAGTGAACGGACGTACAGTTACAGAGCTCCTGAACGATTAGATCCCTTCAAATTATAACTAACTAGTTATAAATATATATTATATCATCATACTATTAAAGCTAAATACAACTAAAATAAACACCTGGCCACAAATACAATTTCAAAACACGGAGGCCACTGGCCAACGTGTTTTTAACAACAAATAATATGAGTGCAACTCAAAAAATACAAAAGGGCCAATGGCAAGTTACTAACAGAACTAGAATAAAAAGAAAAAATGATACTGAAACAAACAATATACGAATGGTAAAACCTAAAATCATTTCACAACCAAACGCCGGTACCTTCCCAGTACCGACACAAAATAAATTCCAATCCTTAAGTGATATATCCGATATATCTGAAAGTGAACATCAAGAAACACCCACACCGAAAACTCCAAAACCACCACAAATATTTGTCGCAGATGTACAAGACATTAACCCACTAATAATATTACTAGATGAAGAAGCAAAAACAAACTACTTCTTAAAAACAATAGCCAATAAACAAATCAAAATCCAACCAACTAACATTGAAAGTTACAGGAAAATAATAAGTCGTTTTACAAAAGATAATATACTTTATCATACCTATCAAATAAAACAAAACCGATCATATCGAGTATACGTTAAAAATCTACATCCATCAACAAACATATATGATCTAAAATTGGAAGTAGAAGGTAAAGGACACAAAGTAATTAATATATTTAACTTATATCACAGAACAGAGAAATATCCTCTACCTATCTTCATAATCGAAATTGAACAAAATATCAACAATAAAACAATATATGATATACAATATCTACAATATACAAAAGTAACTATTGAACCACCCAGACCAAGAAAAGAAATCCCTCAATGTGCCAGGTGCCAAAGATATGGCCACACTAAAACCTATTGCGCAAGGAAAGAACGCTGTGTAAAATGTAGTGAAAACCACGCAACTAAAATTTGCACTAAAAACGAAAACACCCCGGTTAAGTGTGTGTTATGTAATGGAAATCATCCGGCAAATTACAAAGGATGCACGATCTACAAAAAAATATATAAGAGAAAATATCCACCACTGAGACAAAAACAACGGCTGAAGAAACTAAAATTAATAATATACAGCAAGTCAATCCAAACATTACATACGCACAAAAAGCCAATACAATCGACCCAAATAATTTACCGCAACCACAGATAAAACCAAGCAACAAATCATCACAAAATAAACTAAAACAGATGATGATTCAACTAATGGGAAGGATGGATACCATCTTAAACCTGCTAAAGCGCTAGTTTCAAAACTTTCATAATGCAACAAAATCGAACCATAGCATTATGGAATGCCAATGGCATGGCTCAACGAAGCCAAGAGTTAAAATTATTCTTAATAAAACGCTATATCGACATTATGCTCATCTCTGAAACCCATTTCACAAACCAAACCTACTTAAAAATACCACGATATACTATATATGATACACAACACCCTGATGGCACAGCCCATGGAGGTACGGCAATAATCATAAAAAATTCTTTAAAACACCACATACTACCAGAATACATGATGCATCATCTCCAAGCAACTACTATATTAATAGAAGAATCGACTGGACCTATTACTCTGTCGACAATATATTGCCCCCCTCAAAACATAATATTAAAAAGGAAGACTTTGAACAGTTCCTAAATACTCTCGGTAATAAGTACATTATAGGCGGAGATTATAATGCGAAACATACTATATGGGGCTCCCGGTTAATTACCACACGCGGAACAGAATTATTAAAAGCAATACAAAGTAACAACCTGGCATATCACTCGACCGGCAAACCAACTTACAGGCCTACAGACACCAATAAAATACCAGACCTCATAGACTTCTATATAACGAAAAATATACCGCAAAATAAACTACATTTGACAGAAAACCTAGACTTATCAACAGATCATACACCAATAATATTAACGATGGGATCAAACATAATTAGAAAAACGAAACCACCAACCTTGCACAATAAGAACACTGACTGGGACTACTTCAGAGATCAATTAGAAGAGAAAATAAACCTAAATATACGCCTGAAACAAAACAAAGACATAGACGACGGAATTCAGCACCTCACGCAATCCATTCAACAAGCAGCTTGGGAAGCAACTCCTGTTGTTCCCGAGAAAGAAAATGAAATATCGATCCCAAACATCATCAAACAGGCAATTAGGGAAAAGCGCCGCATACGTAGACTATGGCAACAAAATTGTAACCCACACGACAAAAACACCCTCAACCGAATGGAAAGAGAAATTAAAAATATGCTTTATGAATGGAGAAACAATACCACCCAAGAATACCTAAGCAACCTAACCCATACGGAAGCTACAGATTATTCCCTGTGGAAGACAACTAAATACCTTAAAAGGCCAACACAAAGTATACCACCAATTAGGAAACTAGACAGTAGTTGGACAAGAAATGACCAAGAAAAATGCGAAAGTATAGCTAAGCACTTATCCCAAGTATTCAGTCCTTTACACACACCAGAAGAAGAGGAAATTATACAAGTTTTATAAGTAGCGAATCAAATGTCATTACCAATAGAAAAGACAAATAAATATGAAAAAGGACATCTAATCAAAACAATGCACCAAAAGAAAGCTCCTGCTTCAAAGATTAAGACCAATACTATTAAAAGAAAATCTCATACCCGATCATCAATATGGATTCAGAGAACGACACTCTACTATCGAACAAATTCATCAAATTGTTAACAAAATTAGAAGCGACCAAGAAGAGAAAAGGTACTGTTGAGCCGCCTTCTTAGATGTAGCCCAAGCCTTTGATAAGGTTTGGCATGAAGGACTTCTCTACAAAATTAAAAAACAACTGCAAAGTACGTACTACCAGTTATTAAAATCGTATCTTAGCGAAAGATATTTTATAGTGAAGATCCAAAACGAACACTCCGACCTAACTCCCATCCAGTCCAGGGTACCGCAAGGAAGCGTCCTTGGCCCGGTACTGTATCTCCTATATACCGCAGATTTACCCATATCAGCTCTTGCCACAACCGCTACATTCGCCAACGATACAGCACTATTAGTATCCCATGAAGACCCACAAATGGCCTCCCAAATACTACAAGAGTATCTCCATGTAATAGAAAAATTGCTGAATACATGGAAAATAAAAGCAAACGCAACAAAATCAGCGCACATTACCTTCACAAATAGAAGAAATATATGCCCGACAGTACAATTACACAATCAACCATTACCACAAGTAAACGAAGTTAGATACCTGGGACTACATATGGATAGAAGACTAACATGGACCAAACATATAAAAACTAAAAGAAAACAACTTAATATAAAAGCTAAACAAATGTACTGGATGTTAGGTAAAAAATCTAAATATTCCACTGAAAATAAACTCTTATTATACAAGACCATGTTAAAACCTATATGGACATACGGTATCCAACTTTGGGGTACCGCAAGTAACTCATATATAGAGATTATACAAATATTCGAAGCAAAGACACTAAGAACTATACTAAACGCACCATGGTACGTTAGAAATAACACCATATATAATGATTTGAAAATGGAAAATGTGAAACAAGAAATAAAAAATTTCAGTAAAAAGTACATGCAACGCCTAGAGAATCATCCCAACCACACGGCAATGAACTTACTGGACAACAGCCTGGAAACAAGAAGATTAACACGCCACACCGCATTGGACCTACCATACAGATTTGCATGATGAATGTACATACATACCATATACCCATGTAGGTATATACTTATACAAGAAGGTAGTGTCACTGGACAACGCCTTCGCAATGCTCTGTTTTATATATATTCGAACATTTACTTATTGTTATATTGTAACAGATTGTAAATAAAATGTCACCAATAAAAAAAAAAAATTGCTTAGTAAAAGATGTTCGTTATCTGGTAATTGTACTAGAATTATATCACATTGTTCGCTATTTTTTACGTCTAAATTTCTTTTTACAAATTGGAAGTAGCCAGGAGCGATATCTGACAGTTTCCGCCAACCGACCCTTTTACCGGTTCGTGATCTTTTCTACTATGACCCGCGATACCCTTCTCGTGCTTAGCGTCACCCGTAGTTCTCCTGTCAGTAACTACGTACACGTTCCAACAGTTACCGTCAACCAGTACATATACTGGTTCACAACTATTTGTAGATTCTCGATCTAGAGAGATTGCTCGGTCCTTTTCGACCACTGGTATATTTATAGCTTCGTGATTTTCACCAATTTAGCCCCTAAGGCAATTATACACCGTTTCACATTTTTTCATTAAGATTGTTTTATTAAAAATGAAAATAAAAAAGAGTTTTATTTAAAAAAAAATCCTGAACCTACAGTAATCCTAAGCGACCCCTATTGTAAGTGCGTCCGCCGCTGAAATAAGGCAGTAACAACTTCAAGCACCCGAGCACTATGCAACCGCCGCACTAGAGAAAGGGGTTACTTTATCACGTACCCAACACCTCGTCAGATATCATCACAGTGTGTATATGTGTATGCGAGTGAACTCATGTACTTGCGTGGGGATGTTCATGTAAGTATGTGTGCTACTCATGTTATTCATATACTTTCTCTTTCCGATTCGGATAGAAGAGGTAATAAGTAAATATGTATTTTGATATCACTGAGATTGTGTATATAACTTAACTTTTATATCTAATAATTCGTAAAAGTCCAAAAATTATCAATTACGTAAAACAAGAATTGACGGAAAATGTATAGCTTTAAGCTACACTTAATAACCAGAGATATCAGTATTCCATGAGCATATACTCAGCTAGAAAACAAATATAAATTTTTATTTAATTAATAATAACATAAGAATTAATATTCGCCCAAGTGCTTGGCTTACAAATAACTCTTTTTGTACATTATTTATATAATGTAGCATGAACACTGTTATGTTAATAGCAAATATTATGTGATTAATTTTACGTATTTCTATATACAAGCAAACATTTCAATCACCATCAAGAGTGATGTTGATTTATACAAGAAGCACAATTTTAATTTCTATAATGTAACAGCAGTTCAAGTTAACTTTCAGATTGGAGGACTTAAATTATATATGGGGAACTTATTTGACGGAATCAAACCATTAGGTTAGTATGATTATTATATAACAATAACGTACATATTTTTGTTTTGTTATGTTGCTGAAGAAAGAACAAATGAATTCTTGAACAGAAACTGGCGACCAGCGGCAGAATCGTTGTACTCTGTTCTTTCCAAAGCAATTGAAAATGTTTTACTAAGTATTATGCAACGCATATTTAATAATATACCAGCAGATTTTTTTGTTGAAGATATTGCCGAAAAAATCAAATATAATCATAAATCTCATTGATATTGCAAAATATTAGAAAGATTAGTTAAAATGTGGCAGTACTCAAAATAGTGGTAAATTTAAAAGGTATTGTTAAATTAATGTTACATATCTCTTAAAAACATAGAATAAGGTGTCGTATGTCCTTTTTTATGTACTTTTAAACCCAAAATTGATTATAATATGAAAGTGTTAAAGAACTGTCAGCAGAGATGACGCACCGCTTTCAAATAATCGCTCAAAGTGGCAAAGAATACAGAACGGATCATATCCAAAACTCCATGGGCGCATCCCCTATGTTACATTACAAATGGCGAGTCTTACTTGATCCCGATACAACTATTATTAATGTATTTTATGTATATATGTAAAATAACAGGAAACAGTTGCGGTGTGAATTGCAAAGTATGATTCACCAATAAAATGACCAAAATTAAGAAATTGTTCTTCATCAATTAGGGTAAGAATCAGGTGTTTTAGTAAATTTTTTTTTAAAATAACTGGAAACAGTTGTGGGGAGAATAGCAAGGTGTGATTCACCAAACAATTGACCAAAATTAAGAGAGTATTCTTCATCAATTTGGGTAAGAAACAGGTGTGGTAGTAAGTTTTTTAAAAATAACTGGAAATAGTTGTGGTGTGAATTGTAAAGTGTGATTCACCAATTAAGTGACCAAAATTAAGGGAGTGTTCTTCATCAATTAGGTTAAGAACCAGGTGTGATAGTTAGTTTTATTTTAAAATAACAAGCAACGGATTCATACTTCAACGCCAACTCTCTATGCAAGTGTGAACTTTAAATATATCTGGCAATAATAACTCCCCGTAAAGTACAGAGTCGGCGCCCATTTCGAAACAGGCCGTTCAGAGTTTCTTGGCAAACAAAAGAGTCATGCATGACAACATTGTAATATTTCAATAAATGTCATATTTATTAGGCATAAAATATTTATCTTGGGGCTTTAAAGTACATAAATAAAGGCGACACATATTTTTATGTATGTGAGAAGCATTTAATGGCAATTTAACAATATTTTTTAAATTTAGTACGATTTTGAATACTTACCGTATTCTGCATTGGGTCTAAAAATTTTGTTATTTTTCTGCTATTTTATTTACCTTATAAGGTGTTTACATATCCGGTTCTGTATAGTTTTCGCAAATAAAACTTTTTTCTTAATGAGGTACAGGTATTTCACTTAATGTAAGATTAATTAATGGGTTTATTAGATATTATTCGTTATCATCTTATTATGTTCTCACCTTAGTTCTAAAAAGAAGGTAGTTTAACGTAAAAAGGACAAACTTGAATTTACTTTAGTAATAATTCTTTTATAAAAATATTTTATAAAATACTAGTGCTTCTGATGAATTTGAATTTTCGCCAATCAACGGTGAGAAGAGGTACTGTCTTGGGATATTGTACGACATTACTCTCTTTCGTTCGCAATAAGGAACCGGTTAAATGCAAGAACCCAACAAACGAGATTCCAAAACACCTATCTAATGTATGCTCAACAGTCTGCTTTGGCTATTGACTATTTGACTATTGATCAAAAGAAAAAAGCAAGTCAATATGTTTTCGAAACCACAAGAAGTTCCAACATTGTCCAACATAAATTAGATACCGCTAATGCACGACCCATACGTAAGGCTCCAAGAAGATTACCACTTGCTAAACGTGAGGAAGCGGAACGAATTATTCGTGAATTTAGTCAAGAAGATGTGAATACCAAATGTAAAGCCTGGAAAGGAGTTTTGCAGAGAATAAGATCTGCCAACCTAAAGCTTAGTATCAAAAATTGTAATCTTTTCCAGAAGGAAGTACATTACTTCGGACATATAGGTGGTTTCGATGATGGAATTGCAATTGACTCGGAAAATATAAGAACTTAAAACCAATTAAAATTTGTCTTAAAGCATATGGTCATAAAACCAAACTTAGTCCTTTTGGAATAGCCGCAGTGAAAAATCTCGGGGTTCGGCTAAAACATTTAAGAACTCGAATTAGGGTACTAGCACCTACAATCCACTGAGTAAAAAACCCTCGGGAAAATAGAATACGGAACGGACCAAACGGGAGAACTTATGGGTTCAAAACGCAAGATATGAGGTATGCACATACATGAGATGAGTTATATATTGAAGATAAATAATAATAATACAGTATTCCCTGGATATATTGAGCCCTCCGTAAAGAATGTGACGCCGAAAGGGATATAAGAGCTTGCGGGTGCGATGCGTAGTAGAGTGATACACCTACAAAATTAAGAGGGGTCGCAGTTGATAGATCAAAGCCGCCGCTACGGGTGCAATCAAGGAGAAAAAACACGTTCTGTGTCGCGATGCATAACCCTCAGCCCTATCCGTGGCCGGGATAACCTAAAGTATGGCGAATATTACAATATACGTATAAAATATATAATACATACAGATATGTATAATCACGATAACAAACAAAGAATGGATGTGAAATGGAGAATTGAGTGACGGTGAATATAATGTAAGTATCTCTTATCCGAACAGTCGGTAAAGAGGTACAGCAAACAGAGGACAACGTAATCCTGTGGTCGACATTACCTGCGGCTGAAGTCTTCCACGTCCGTTCGGTGCTCCAAGAGGGGAACCGGAACAGACAAACAATCCAGAGGAACGTAATTTGGAATGGAAGTAGACCTTCACTTCTAGGCGAAATAACAGGTTACGAATAAAGAGTATCCCAAGCGCAATGCGTAGACTAATAGAAGAGCGTCAAGAAAAGGTCGAGTAATTGATAAAAATATCAATAAGAGTAAAAATAAAAATTTATCAAATTTTATTTTTATTTGCAACAAAAAAAAAAGACGACGGAGTCTGGGGGCTAGAACTCCTGACCACTGGGTCTGTACGCCAGCTCGCTATCCACTGCGCCACGCCACAGCTCTGAAATAGCATCATTTTTTGTTCTATAAAACAAGATGTGAAAACTTTGAATGCGATTTTCTCGAGTTTTCTTGAGAAGTGCATAAAACGGCAAAAATTGTATCATTTTTATTGCGTCGTCTACCATCTGGCAAAATTTCAGCCAAATCGGTGACCCACACTACGTGGTGTCCCCTTGTAAGTGTGTATTTGAGATGTAAGATTTCAGTAAATGGCTATGTTGTTTAGGCAAGATTGTATCTATTTTATATTTCAGTCCTTGATAGAATTATAATGGAGCAGATTTTTTTCTTCTAGTGTTCTTTCAATTATAGTTGTGTTTCTTTGTACCTGGTCAATCGTTAATTGTTTGTTTCTAAATCCAAATTGGTGACTTGAGATTTGATTCTTCTCTTCTATGACCGGTTTGAAAGCAATTTTTTCAAATAATTTTGATATCGTAGGTAGTAACGAGATTGGCCTGTAGGATGTGTTTTCGTTTGGGGGTTTGCCGGGTTTTGCAATCAATATAACCTCTGCTACTTTCCATTGCATTGCCACATATTGTATTTAAAATGTTGCATTGATTTGGTGCGTTAGTTTAATCATACCTTTTATAGGTGACTCTTTTAGCATTTTGCCAGTTATTAGTAGGAGGGGTTCACGTGTAGTGTTGTTGTCGCGGATATACCTATGTGATGTTTTTATAACTTTGTTTGAATTAAGTGATTTTATAAAATTGTTGTGACGTGTCTTGTATATTTATTCTCTCATATATGTAATGTAAGAATCTTCATCTAGCTGTATGCTGCAAGTGTACCTAGCAGAGCTGGTCGCCATATGTAGGCATTTATTTTGGAGGCGTTGTAATTCTAGTAGATTGGTGGCCACAGCATTACACCAAGCTGGAGCTGCGTACATGATGACGGAACAGATGATTGATGTCTACATGAGCATTTTGATTTTTTTTTGATAAGGAATTTTTGTTAACCAGGTAAGGGTAAAGGTTGCTAATGACGGCGCGTGCTTTATTTTATGCATGTGTGATGTGTGGACCGTGTCGTAGTGCTCTGTGTAAGTGTATTCCAAGGTGTTTTAATGTGTTTGTGGGTGTAATTTTTTGATTGTGTATTACAAATGGTGTGACTATTCTGTTGTTTTTGAATTTACGTGAGAAGACTATGGTTTCGGTTTTATAGGCGTTTATGTTTAATTTCCATTTCTGCCAGTATTTTTCTAGTATGTTTATGTGTATTTGCTTAGTGCCTACTTGGGCGTTAATTGAAAGTTCTTAGATACTGCATATCGGCCGAAGCGAGTACGTCAATTTCTGGCGTATAACAAATACATATGATTACGCGGATATCGATATTAAAAATTTCAAATGCTAACAATACGCATTTATGCTATTTTGCGATGCAAAGTGTTGATAGTATATTCAATTTGAATAAGATGCTTACAACTAATACATATTTTCTATAGGAAATTAAAAAATCGCACTTAAATAGAATAAATTATATTTAAGAACAATAGCCTAGGAGTGTGCAGTTACAGTACTCGACATTTTTAAAAATCTTACATATCACCCTAACAAACTGCAAAGCTATCAAGACATTTTGCCATCAAACGATTCGAAAAGATTTTTGTGAAGTTAAGAAAGAACGATATCTAGCTAATTTAAGACATTCATTCTACATTGGACTAGAATATTGTTTGGTTGCGCAGAGGCGATTGTTTGAATGTGTGTTATGATAACAAATTTAAGTGAAACGTTAAGAGCATCCGAAAACTTAACGAGAGTGAGAGAAGCTATCGAATAATCGTCTTTGCGCTCTGCCCGGAAGCATGAAATTGTATTGTGCATGGCTGACTACTCAGTAAAAGAAGATTTCACATCAAGACTTATCACTACATCCCTACAAGATTAAGTTTGTCCAATAATTGTGGCCTTCTGACTATGAAAAGCGCATGAATCGCTCCAAAGAAAAGTGAACCGGCTCCATATGCGAGGTTATCTTTTTTTCAGTAGTGATAAGACCCACTTCCATCTCTGTGAACAAAGTATTCGGTACTGGGTTGAAAATAAGGCAACTTCACGAGGGACAACTTCACTCAACAGTACGGTGCTACTACGGACCATCTTGCTCCAGTTTAAATGAACAAACTGCGACAGATGTACCCTGCGCGTCTCGTCCCTCTAAAGCCTGTATTACATTCAGCAACATTTTCGTGGATTAGTTCATGGACTAGTCCAGCAACTAGTCCATGAACTAGTCCAGCAACACCAATTTCTTGTGTATTACACTGGGCAACATATTTTTGCAACATAACTAGTTAGATTACATTTTATACCAACTTAAATCAACAAAGGTTGGTCTTCTATGACAGTTAAAGAAATCCTCTTTGTCGATAACTTCGTGTTTATTGATTAATTTTCTGCTTGCTTACACTTTCTGTTTCATTTTGAAAATATTAATCTTTAAAAATGAATCGTAAAAAAGCTTATTTACGTGAAGTTCAGAGAAGACGTAAAGCTGCTTTACTTATAACCGCTAGCGTTTATACATTGTGATGCCCTTTTCGTCGTGGGCGTCACCTAGTTGGCTATGAAATAAATTCGGGCGCCAGTCGTCCGGATAGCTATAGTGGAGATTAACATACACTCACAGAGTTCATTAGTTTACTTTCTTTATTTCTGATTATTTGGTACAGATGTCGCTAGACGACCAAACGACTTGTAATTTACAGTTCTACGAAATTTCACTCTAGTGGTGATATACCTTATCTACTCCCCTGACTTTCTACAAGTTACAACACCGGCCGGAAGGAACCAAGACACGGATCTACTACGGGAAATAACTACGGTGTCAGGCCGGAAATAACCGAAGCTCTGAGATCAATAGTACTACAAACCCGGCCGGACAAAACCAAGGCACGGATCTACTACGGGAAATAACTACGGTGTCAGGCTGGAAATAACCGAAGCTTTGACATCAATAGTTCTACAAACCCGGCCGGACAAATCCAAGGCACGGATCTACTACGGAAGATAACTACGGTGTCAGGCTGGAAATAACCGAAGCTCTGACATCTATAGTTCTACAAACCCGGCCGGACAAATCCAAGGCACGGATCTACTACGGGAAATAACTACGGTGTCAGGCTGGAAATAACCGAAGCTCTGACATCTACAATTCTACAAATCCGACCGGACAAATACAAGGCACGGATCTACTACGGGAAATAACTACGGTGTCAGGCTGGAAATAACCGAAGCTCTGACATCAATAGTTCTACAAACCCGGCCGGACGGAACCAAGGCACGGATCTACTACGGGAAATAACTACGGTGTCAGGCTGGAAATAACCGAAGCTCTGACATCAATAGTTCTACAAACCGGGCCGGACAAATCCAAGGCACGGTTCTACTACGGGAACTAGCTACGGGGTCAGGCTGGACAATAACCGAAGCTCTGACTTATATAACAGTTGTTTGCTTACCCAATTGATTCTGCATTCGGACTCAGACTGAATTGCTCTCTAGCGTTGATTTCTTTTATATGGTTTTCCCTAATCTTTACCTGCGCGTGGCTGTCCTAGCAGAGCGCGCGCCGTTTGCACTCTGGTGCGCGGACAGCTGTTCGGTAACGTAGTGGGGAGCGCATGCTCACGCTTCGTTACAACATATTGTTGCAAATATACAAACGTACGTTCTATGCAAAAATTTAAATAAACATTTACATTTTTCAGGCGAAAATACCCATTTATAAATGTATTAATAAAATTGTTCTTATCAAGTTTAAACAAAAATAATGATTATATAAAACAGTTATATGTAAATAAAATGTACAAAACAAATTACGAAAAAAAAATAATCGAAAATATTGTGTGAGTCGTAAGTAATCAGCAATTTCGTGTATGGCGATTTTGGTAAACTACCTTGAATACTATAAATAAAAATCCTAATTGAATGGAAGACCACGCTAAACAAAAGACTTATTTCTGCAGAAGACTTCAGTACAATCAAGGAAAATGACTACAATGAACGCCACGTAGAAGACCGCGCAACATAGAAGACCAACCAGAAAAATTGCGATTGGTAAAATGAAAAGTAACTAGAATCACTAAATGTTGCATGTTGCCCAGCAACAAAATTAGAACATGTTCTAATCCGTGCAACTCGTCCATGGACTAGTTGCGCAACACAGTTGCGTGCAACTTCTGTATTACATTGGGCAATTTTTGTTGCTGGACTAGTCCATGAACTAAGCCACGAAAATGTTGCTGAATGTAATACGGGCTTAAGAGATGGCGCTACCTGAATGAAATTGTTTTCCGAAATCGACCTCACACTTCGCTAATATGATATTGGATTGATGTACATACTGTAATGACATTAAAGTATTAAGGCTGAGATTAAATGTATTGCAAGTTACATAAAAATTATATACATTTTTGTTATATATTTGTTTGTTATATATATAAATATACATATACAGAGTGATCCAGAATGATTGGCGGCGCCACCTAATTCTGATATTTTTTTTGCCGACTAACAACCCGCATTGGCGTGCAGAGAATTTATAAAAGGAATAAATTTGAATCTATTCGGGATACCTTTACAACAATTTAATTAAAATAAAATTAAAAATGACGCATAATTTTATTTATCACAATAAATGTTTAAAATACCCTCCACTACTCTCAATATATTTATTGCCTCTTCTCTTGACGTTTTCGAAGACATTTATAAACAGGAACTGTTCGCGACACTGTTCTAGAGAGTATGCCCATTCATCTCCAGTCTGCATTCCTGTACGGAAATATGCTTCCAAAAAGAATTTATCACCCAACCGAAGACAGGAACTTCAAGATTCCTAGAAAAACCACAAAGCTCATCGCCAAACGAAAAATAAATACCAGCCACTCACCGACAACGATGACACAAGTATTGAAGAAACAGAAAACGAACGCGATCCACCATCAAAACCACCAGCAAAACGTGACTACCCGCGCCCATAATCAACTCTGGTGCACCTACAACCACAGACAGCTTAAAAACATGCATTCAAAACTTCGCCCAGAAGGGCTATCACATAAAATACACGAACAATAACACCAACATCTGCATACGCAACGAAACAGAACGACAAAACTTCATCACCTACATCAACACAGACAAAGACTTCCACTACTACACATATACAAACAGACAAACCAAAACAAACGCATAGGTACTAAAGGGACTGGATAATGACCCTGCACCAGCAGAAATCGACGCCGACCTCCAAAAAGCCGTGGTCGAGGTGGAAAAAGTTTTCCGAATGCGAAACACCCGGCGTTCCCTATTCCTCATAACATCAAACAAACACACACAAACCCAACTTAACAGGCATTCGAACATAAAGTACATCTTCCACACAAAGGTCCTGTGGGAGAGACACTTGAACTAAATGGTTATATATTCAGTGCCACCGATCTCAACAATGGGGGCACGCCACTGCAAACTGCCGGCTATGACCACGGTGCTTTAATGGCGCATAAAGCCACCTCACGCAAACCTACACAAAGACGCCAGACACACCAGCTACGTGCACCAACTGTACAGGGCCGCATCCAGCGAACCACGTAGAGTGCCCTACGTACCTACAATACTTAGACAACTTCAACAAAACATTAATACAGTTTAACCCCTACCCAAATACATGGAAGGCCTCCTCCTTACCAAGAACCACTGGTAATCCCGCCCTTATACCCACAAACCACCCCAGCCACAACAACAACTACCCACGCATTTCCCTAGAAACAAAACTCTTCCAATTTCTAATACACAAGAATTCCCTCCCCAACACACCCCAAAGCGAACCCAACCCCAATTACACTAACTCAAATGAAACTCCTAGAACCCTCCAATGACGTAGACGACATTACCGAACCATTTTCCAAAATGGAGAAACTTGTGACGCTTAATTCGGTTTTTACTTCCGGCGCCAATAATCGGTGTGATTGCTCCGGTGCTCAGTGAAGAAAATCTATTTCCAGAAATCTTGAATAATAAAAACGAGATATCTTCGATGCAAGTAGCAAAATAATGTTTTTATTTTAAAGTTAATAATACAGTTGAAAACAAAAAAAGAAATATTAAAACAAACAGATTTACAAATGATAGTAAAGAAAAGTATTATATTAATAATGACCCTATAAAAAGAACAAATTTAATTAATACAAAATGGTTAAATCAATAGCAACATCAATTACAACTAGCCGACGACACAACAGCCGGTCAGTGGAAAAGGCTTAACGGAAAACGCTGCGCGTATCGTAAGCGATATATGACACTGGGCCGACGACACAACTGCCAGCCAGTGACAGAGGCTTAGCGGAAAACGCGTATCTCAAGCGGTATACAACACTGGGCCGCCGACACAACAGCCGGCCAGTGAAGTAGCGCTTCGGACAACCACCAAATCAACCGGCCGACGACACAACTACCGGCCAGTAGACTGGGGTGTCTGTGGAAAAACTATGGTATTCGACTGACGTCACAACTGCCCGTAAAACCTTTAGTTTGCCACTGAAAAAAGAGTTCAGTCAACGACACAACTGCCGACTGTCCAGTCTAATTGATTCTTACCAGGACGCAACTCTGGTTCGAATGCCGTGACGGAATTTCTACACTGTTTATATATCCATTTGCAGGGGTTTTGCGGAGAGACGGCGGGCATACCAGGCTAAACTTTGTCCAAAAGTTGGTTTTAACCGGAATTTTCTGACCAATGCAGCTGTTCAAAGGGCAGCGGCAACATATCTATAGTCTCTGCCTGTTATTTTCGTTACAAACTAAACGCCACAATAAACATCTCCAACATGCTGTGAGCTGTAAAAGCACACAACATACATAATTGTTCACTTAACGAAACTAAATTTAACCAAACACACAAGTTCAGCACACACAGATATATAACCTACAGAGCTGAACGACCACAGCAGGACCCGATTCCGTGCGGGGGCCTTACAATATTAACAAACAACATACCACACACTTTCACACTAAACCAATACACTACACTAGAAACACTGAATATAACACTTGCAGACAACACAGTAATTTACACTGCTTACAAAAGACCATTAAACAACTTCACACAAACAGACCTTTCCACACTATTACACAAAAACATAACATTAGTCGTGGGAGACTTTAACGCGAGACATCTAAACTGGGACTGCAACACCACAAACACTAACGGCCGCGCACTCAACACATACATTAATTCACACGTTGCAATCATATCGCACCCAAACACGCCCACAAACTACCCCGGAAACGGAAGTACGTCGTCCACCATCGTTCTCATTATCAATAAAATTGTTCCTAACATCACACTGCCCTTATCACTACCAGAACTCAGCCCTGATCACAACGCAGTCTATTCCAAGTAACCAATCACCACATTGAAAACACCACTAAACACCGTGAAACACTTGTCACGATCATACCCATTAACAACCAGACTCACACAACTCAAGATATTGATGCACAAATAGAACACTTTACAAACGCTATACATACAGCCAAACTAAAACACACACAAAAAATTAAAATAAACCCACAAAAACTCAACTTACCACCACTTATAACACAGCGCGGCAGACATTGTTAATCGGGATAAAGCTTGGTATCTTGACAGCGGTGCGACGCGACATATGTGCAACGACGAAAGACAATTCGCTATTTTGAACAAAACACGCAAATGAAAGTATATACGGCATCAGGTCACTTCGAAAAATCGATTGGCGATGGTGATGTTAATTTTAACGCGAATTTAAATCAATGTGAAACGAACTCTGTTAAATTGAAAAATACATTATGTGTACCAGGTCTACGTAATAACCTGTTATCTGTATCTAGTGTCACTGCTAACGGTTATACGGTAACATTTAAAAGAGACCATGCGACAATTAAAGGATGGTTCGATAGCTCTTACAGCAACGAAACGTGACCATATGTACATTGTAAATGAAAAACCGGAACAAACCGCAATCGTAAATCAAGGAAATAAGGAAAATCTGCTTAGGTGGCATCAGCGATACGGGCATCTTTATATTCACGATCTAAAGAACATGAAAGATCAAGAAATGGATTGTGGTTTAAACTTAACGTCAAGTGTTGGCGACAAAACGGAACAACTCCTTTTGAGGTATGGACACAAAGAAAACCGTATGTTGGATTTTTTAGGATCATGGGCAGCATGGCTGAATAAGGGTCAAAGAAGAGGTAAGTTCCAACCAAAAGGTGACGCATATATACATGTGGGTTACTCTGAAGAGTCGAAGGCTTACCGACTTTCGAAACAAGGCTCGAAAACTGTAATTAATGCACGGGATGATAAGTTTATCGAGGACATCGAAAGGCAGACGCCTGAAATTGAAATCTTCGAATCAACAGACCCTGTGACCTATGAGAACCACCCAAAAAAGCAATCAAGCATGATGACAGCTACAGTAGAGAGGATGCATCAATTGAAACAGATTCGGAAGCTGACGAGAAAGCATCGAGTAATCAACGTCGAATGCCGGGCCGTCCAAAACTCTTGAGAACAGGCAATGTGGGCCGCCCGCGAAAAATCTACAATAAGAAAATGGGAAATCCAGATCCGACATCTGCAGAGCAAATCTCAAAGCTTGACAACAAAGAAGCATGACTAACCGCCATGCAAAAGGAATATGACACACTTCAAGAAAACAATACGTGGATTCTCGTGCACAGACCCACTGAAACAAAAGTATTAACAAATAAATGGGTGTTCAAGACAAGAATCAACGAAGACGGTAGCATCAACAAATACAAGGCAAGACGAGTAGCCAACGGACACACTCAAGTAGCAGGTCTCGACTACGAAGAAGTATTTGCACCTGTCGCAAGGTACGAGACAATTCGCAAATTATTTGCTGCTGCAGTAAAAGAAGAAATGCATGTACTCCAAATGGACGTAGTATCAGCCTACGTGCAAGGAGAACTAAGCGACGAAGTGTACATGAAGCATCCCGAAATGTTTGTTGACCCCGGACACGAAGAAAAAGTCTGTAATTGTTGAAACCACTGTACGGTCTAAAACAATCCGGTCGTGAGTGGTACAGGAAACTTGACAAGTACATTACAGTTAACAGAGGCATACGAATTCCGTCAGATCCTTGCGTTTATGTGTTTGGCGAAAATAAGGACAGAATGATCATGATAATTTACGTGGATGACTTGATCCTGGCATCCAGGAGCATCAAGTCACTGGAAAGCATCAAATCAAAAATGAAATCCACGTTCAAGATGGTGAATCTTGGACAGATAAGCAACATTCTGGAAATCAATATTCAACGCGATAGCGCTACCGGTGGTATCAGACTTTCCCAGAAGAAGTACATCGATGAACTGCTTACGAGATTCAACATGGAAGATGCAAAAAAACACGTCAACACCAATAGAACCAAATTTGAAAATTACTAAAGATAAGTGCCCGACAACGGACGAAGAAAGACAGTCAATGAATAACCGACCTTATAGGGAACTGATAGGTGGTTTGATCTATTTAGCAAATGCGACCCGTCCCGACATAGCGTTCGTGGCGAGTACCTTAAGTCAATTTTGCTCTGATCCAGGACAAGACCATTGGTGGATTGCTAAGCGCGTATTAAGATATTTAAAAGCAAGGTCACATCATGGCATCAATTATGTAAAAGACAAAGAATGTTTTAAGGCGTATACGGACTCCGATTAGGCTGGCGACGTAGACGATCGCAAGTCATGTTCAGGAAACGTTTTAACGTTATCAGGCGGTCCGATATGTTGGAAGTCTAAAAAGCAAGTATACGTTGCATTATCTACTATGGAGGCCGAATATGCAGCTCTATCCGAGGTTTCACGAGAAATTATTTATATTCAACGACTGTTAAATCATATGGGTTTTAACACATGTGTGCAAACTCCGATTAAATTATATTGTAATAATAAAAGTGCGATAGAGTAAAAATGCTTTATTTCATAAACGAAGCAAACATATAGAGATTCGTTATCATTTCACATGGAAGTTGGTGGAAAACAAAGTTGTACAGATTGAGTATCTGCGAACATATGCCTGCCGACATTATGACAAAATCATTAACTAAATATAAACATGAGAATTGTATTAAAATGTTAGGATTATTGTAATAAAGAAACTTATTCACTGGTCGAGCTAATGAAGTACATACCGACAGAGGGGGTGTTGGAATGAAATCGAAATGCGCTCATGAAATATCTATATTACCGAGAAATCATTGTATCGAGGTGTCAAGCAAAAAGGCGCCGACTACCTGTTTAGTGAAAGACGTTTGTTTGACTAGTGTGGTGGCCTGTATGTTTTTTTCACGCATATAGTTGTACTACTCTTTTTCTTTTAAGTACTGTTAATGAATACGTTCAATCATTTCATAGTAAAGTGTCTCAGTTATTTACGAAACCTGCATGATAAAAAGTTTAGAAATCATAAGACATACCAATAGTCGAAATTCAATCTTCGAAATTTGTGCACTATAATTAGAATTGTGTATTTGATGCAATGAAGGATAAATTTATTTGATTTAGAGATTTTTTTGTTAATTATTAATTTTTTTTGAAATTTAGCTTCTAGTCATTAATCGTTAGTCAATCATTCATTTAATTCATAATTCCTAGTTTTGAACAGTTATTTTGTTCTTTAAAAATCAACTTGTGGCTATAGGGAGTCAGGTGATCTGAGTTACCATTCTGTGATCTTCGTCAGACCAGCAGTAGCGTGTTGATGAATTAAGCCAACGCAGCTCGACGGAGGTGAGCTCGGGTTTTCCGGACACCTTGCTACGTGGAGCCTACCATCCCTTTAACAACTTATTAGTTTTGGACGACTGGAACGCAACCAAGTATCGAGTCACAAGAATATATTGCTAACTTTCTACTGTAATTAGCAAACTCATCGCTAACTAGGTACGTTTGCCTCATGTGTTAAATGATTATTGTTATTTTTTTGTTCCCTAAATCATTTTTTATACTTTGCCAAACCTACTGTATCTTTCGTAAATTCGAGTAACACAATTTTGTAAATTTTGAAAGTAGTTACAAATATTTCGTTGAATTATACCCCTATCTTTTGGTTTTTAAAATTATAATATTTCATTCAGGCTGACTGGCATTAACTCTCATTTTAAATCTTATGATTTCTAAATCGCAATTTCTATCTAATTTGGTGACGCCCTAATTCTCTTTCAGAGCAGTGATATAACTCCCTATTACGGTAGGAGCTTATTATCAAATCTTATTTTTAAAAAATTCAAATTAAATACATCTATTTAAATTCACTTATATTCGACATTAGTTTATGTTAATTATTTCTCTAAACTCACGGTGCCAGTTCCTATAACCAGATAGCTAGCCGTGGTACTGCTTTGTTAGGCAGTTGGTGACAGCGTATTGAAAATTTTATAAAATCCGGATTAACTGCTAAAGCAATTGTTTGCGATCAAGGGTCATACAATAGAAGCGCTCTTGATAATTTAAATTACAGGCATTATTTTACAGTTAATAATCAATTAATTTTTTGTCATATACGATGTGCCACATCTTTTCAAATGTGTTCGATATAATTGGTTAAATTGTAGTTTTATTTTATATATCAATAAAGTAGCATTTACAGATGTAATATAAACTTATACTAGAGATAAATGTAGTCAATCAGCCAGATCGAACTGTAAATTAAGAGTAGCTCATATAAATCCAAATAACTTACAAAAAATGAATTGTAAATTAGCTTTACAAATCTTTAGCCATAGTGTTGCTGCTACTATTATAACAGCCATCTGAACAGGAGAACTTAAAAGTGATACCGGTGCTCATACGGCTGATTTTATTTTGCAAATGAAAATATTATTTAAATCACTCCCTCTTTGATAAAAATCCCAATAAGTGCGCAATTACAGAAAAACCTCCGAATATAATAAATAATTTAAGGCGATATTTCTATTTTTTTGGTCAAATAAATAACCATTTTTGATCATTTTTTTCTCTCTTATTTTATTTTTGTTTACAATATTAAATAACTCATACAGTATGAAAAACAATTTTATTTTTCATTTTTATGCATGGTTACTTATATAGAAGTTGACAAAGTAGAGACCGCGGAGATGAGGTCTTTTGCGGTGTGCACGATAACTCTAGTTTAGGATGTCTGAAACAAAAACTCTTATGGGGTTTTATTAACAACTAAATAACCTGGACAGTACACCAATAAAAAGTTGAAAATTAAATAAAACCTAGAAAATAGTGTGAGTTTAAGAAAAGTCCTATTTTTTTATACAAAATTGGACCTTTGGGATTGAATAAAAATGGAACAAATGTATATTTATGTCAAAATGTCAATTTGCGTTCCGCGTAATACGGTAATGAATAAAATAAAAAAAGATTTGAGTCAATAGCTTAATTATTTTTTGAGCTAGAGTTCACACCGTTTTTAAAAATGTAGTTTCGAGAAAAACGTGTTTAAAGATTAATTTTTGTGTCAAATAACACGTACTTATAACTTATAGAAATCTCCGAAACGGTTTTTAAATTTAACTTAAAATATTTTTTTCATATTTGTTAATTGTTTTTGAATAAAATTATTGAAAAAAAAAATCGATTTTATTTTTTTTTAAATTGGAAAATCGCCTTAAACGAGAGATATTTGATAAATAATATTTAAAATTTAAATTCACGTTGTTGACGCCAACCTAATCGTTTCACAGGAGTAAAATTAACTATGAATTAAATTTTAATGTTATCGAATGCGGAACTGAAATTAAATAACCAACAATTTATAACAACAACGAAATAGAATAATGACTTTAATGATACGCCAACAAGGCGGCTTCAATTTTAGTCTGACTGTTAAAACTTTTAGAACAAGTGAGGATACCAACATTTACGGGCGAACTGTCAATTGTTAAGGTAACCCAATATCTCGACAAAGTAGATAGTATTAGTTAAGTAAGAAAATGGACAAATAAAGAAATTATGTGTAGCCGGAGATGCTTTACAATACATAAATTCTGAGCCTACACTAAAAACTACAGAACTCTTCAGTATTTAAAGAAATGCTACGTGATAGATATTCTATAGCGTTACGAGGGATTACATAACCTTCAGTTGTCCAAGCGACACTGACGTAGGAATGTTTAACACCGCAGCATGCATCATTTCGGGAACAAGTATTTGGAATGTCCCTGCATCATGTTATATTTACGGTCTTAATTATCTTTTATTGCCACACTCAACAGTAAAGTCAAGCATTGTATCACGCACTTTAAATGTAGTAATTCCACCAATAGTATCAGACATTTTCAATCTAACAAGAAGTGTAGAAAACATAACAGTCTATACCGAAGAAGCAGTTGAACTAATAAAGCCTATCGACATACGTAAATTAGAAGCGGGTATTCCATTAGAAAGATGGCAAAAACATATCAAATCTTTTTGAAATCGCAAATTCCACAAAAACATAGGTCGCATTAGTCTTATATCAATTTTGCCAGTAATAATTATAGTTCTAATTTTATGCATGATTCGTAAATATAAACGTAGAGTTGAATCAGCAAAATCAGAGCGCATCCAACCAACACACGTATCCATCGAACTTGCCGAACGTCCATCTAAGAGTCATAGCGGTATAAAAACGTTTTAAATCTCTTCTCATAAAAAAAGACTTGTATGTTATTATCTTTAGGTTGGATGCCAGGGTGGTAAACGTTGTACTGACATAAGAATTTGACACTTTTATCTATTGGTAGCCAACTGATATCTTGCGGAAAACTGTTAATACTGTAAAATATTTCATAATTGTACCGTTTTAGCGTTTTGTTACATATCCGCGTAAGATCTCGGTGTTGATAAGTTAATTAGGAAGCATATGTTTTATTTTTGATAAAAAGTTATGTTAAAGAAATTTTTACAAGGTCGTAGACAGTAAACATGTCCTATCGACTAAAAGTAGCAAACTGTTGACGTTTTTCGAGACTGTGGTAGAACGAAGATACTGTAGCACTTTTTATTTTTCAGTATTACTCTACCATTGCAGAGAAACCAAGAGTGAGTTTCAAAGCATTCACTTTGAGTTTGAAATGTAAACCAGGCTGAAATTCGGGTGAACTACGAATGACGTTCACAGACAACTGCCAAGACAATCTGTGTCCAGGCGTTTAAGTTCCTGAATAAGCCAAGAAAGTAGCCCAACATAGAGTGCTCCCAGGGTCTAACGGTAGAGCAGGCTAAACTTAGCAAACGTTAAGCTAGTTCAGTATTCAAATTCATTTCGCGAAAAAAAAAACCTCCTGGAGCCCTAGACAATGACACCCTCTCCACTTACAACTGGACTAAGCCGTCGTCTCTTCGTCTAAGTAAAGCCACACGCATTTAACATTTTACCGTTCTTTATATATTGTCACTTATATTATTTACTTTATTTAATATAATTAACCTGTCTTGGCTTCAAAGGCCCAGTGAATAACTCTTGATATTTTGTAAATATATTGTTCATGGTCAGAAGTTTCGAGTTTTTATCAACCTAGCTGCACCAATTCATATCTGGACCTCCACTCCCGCCACCGATTTGAGAGCTAGCGGAGCAATACCTTCTGTAGGCTTCTAGCACGCAAAAAGTCGTTACAATATGATTATTTGTTCTGCAGTTTTATAGGACGAACTACAGTTAGAAATATCTGAACTAAAATATGTTTCCACGATTGTGCTATACACACAATTTAAATGTCTCGCCAAAAGGTGGATTAGCAGAGTGTTGCTATTTTGTTTTTCAAGTTGCCAGTACTACTTATACTTATACAGGTTCTATGAACTCCTGCATCAAAACTGTCGATTGTTATTTAAATGTTTTGCTTTTTACAATATATATATATATATATATATATATATATATATATATATATATATATATATATATATATATATATATATATATAAACTCCGATAGGAGGCTTCATTTTTGGATAGAATATATTTTCGTCATCCAAAAAATATTAACCTGGGGTCCATTTTTTGTATATCATTAAATCCTGTTATATAGCTGACTAACATACCCACCGTTATAATCGTAAGACAATTTATTGTGTTATAGTACGGAATTGACACGCGATAAAAAATAAATGGCTCTTTTTTTATTGTAATTTTTAATATATTTTTATAAGTGTCTAATACATATATAAATAAAAAATTATTATCTTTTTTATAATTATTTAATTGCGTATAAATTGTAATGTCGCATTTCCACATCTTAGTATTAAGATGCATGTTTCGTTATATTACTTTTCTCTGTATTCTATTATTCCCATTGCATCCATGGTTAACATGAAGGTAAAAATACTGAAACGTTATATAAATACAACTTAAGTAAACGTGATTGACGATTATTAAAAAAATTTATTTTTATAATCAGTAAATACAAAATACAAGTAGATACTTCAATCTCTAAAATGCAACTAACTAACTTGAAACTAAAACATAAAATTGTAACATTTCGATATACAGGCTGTAAAGAAATATGAAGCGTTATGGGAAACACTGTGGTCATCGGTTTCTATGAGGACGGATGACTTAACTCCTCCTTCCTTAGATTCGAGCGTCATCTGGGAGATGCAGCTGGGGTTGTTGACGGCTGAGGGGTGAAGTCCTCCACTGAAGTTCCACATCTTGGTTCTTGGGCTTTTTGAAGTTCTTAATTGGATGAATATTGCGAAAGCAGCCATGCTAATAATTATTAAGACAAGATATAAAACTAGGATTGTTATATTTGTTGTGTCGCTGTGGTATTCCTCGATATTGTCGATTATGGTAGTGGGTAGCTTCAAATCGCTAATATTATTGATATAGATGCTCATTTTTGGAGTTTGGCTTATGTTTAACTTGATTTGCAAATCTTCTAAAATGATTGGTTTGCCGAAAGTACCGTCTTTAAATTTTAGTTTTTTATTTCTAAATTTTAGTTCACATTGATCTTCTTTTATGAGGAATATACCTTCAAGGGTTTTTATTTCGTCGCTTTGTTGGCATAATGCGTGGATTGTTTCGGAATTTGGTAGGACAGCTAGATACTGATTTATTTCTTCCATGATTTCTACGTGGTTCTTCTACAATTTGATTTTTGTATATTGGCAGTGTTTATTATCGTTGTCTATTATTTTCGCAAGTTTCGTCTTTAAGTTCATGGACCTCTTTAGGACATTGATATTTGATTCCCTTAATACACGCGCCGTTCAGTGATTTAATGTGGCCATCAGGTGATTTGAGAAAGAGATTTTTATTTGGTACAATGGTTACAAATTCAATCTTATATTTAGTTGGAATGGGAATGAGGTGGTATAATTGGAAATCTATTTCATAGTTAATAGGAATTTCTAAAAAGTAAAAGATTTTGTTAGAATCCAGTTTGCAATTTACTGTAATAAAATTTTCGAACTCTAACATATTTTTGAAAGTTGGTTCCAGTGGAAATTCTTTATTATAGCAGCTGTGAATTTTATTTAATTTAATAAAACAAATCGTTGATTTTTATAATACTAGGGTGCATTATGTGCAATTTGCAAAAAGTTAGTGAATTTTCTATGTCCTGGAACAGACCAAAAATCATACTAAACACGGTATTTAATTGGTTGTAAATATCTTGAATGGTCCGTTTATTCAAAAGCTCAGTTTATTTTTTTGATGGTTTTATTAAATTGTTCTATCATTCGTTGGTTGACAGAGTATTGATTTTTTATTTGGTTACTTAGTTTCTGTTGATTCTTTTCTAAATGTTTCAAAATCGAATTATACTTTTTCTCGTTTTCTGCGTCTAAATTTCTCGTGATTGTTTTCACTATGGATCCCAGTCCATCTATTAGGCCTCTTTTATGTCTGGGGTTTTCATAATTAATAATTAAGTGACTAAACTTGTCGTCCATAGAATTTTGAAGGTAATTCATTATTTCATCGTGATTGGTGGACTCTGTTAAACTAACATTAGTTGCGTATATTGTTTGTTTGAGGTTGTTGTGTTGAATTTTTAAGTTATTGTAGTGGTCGATGATAGGTTGTAGGTCATAGAGGTGTAAAAGAGTATCAGTTGATTTTTGTAATTTTGCTGGTCCTAAGTCAAACGTTAAAAGTCCGGTGTTCAGTGTAATATTTTTGATGTTTAGTCCGTATACCCACGTGAGGTAGAGGGACCTAGACGGAAGTTTGATTAGTGTCCTTATTCATTTTTCTAGGTCGTTTAATGTTTGACAAGTGAATCTTCGGTTGTTTTTTATTGTCTGTGTAAATTTTAGCGGTCTTTATGTTTTTATTGACTGATGTAATTTTTTCTTTTTTTGAATTTTGCTTGCCTGGTTTTATTTACCTTTTGTTTATTGTGTACGTATACAGTTTGTAGTATTTTTGGTAGATTTTATCGAGTTTCGTTTAATTAATCAATCAAATTTGTTTTGCTATTATTTAATTTTGCGTTAATATTTCCATTAACTAATTTAGCCTTTTCCCGATGATTCTGAACGTAGTCTTGTGTAATTTTTTTTTCTAATTCTACATCTAGTGGTGAATTCGCTTCAAAGTGTCCGTTTATAACATCGATTGGTTTAAGACCAGCAGATTTATGGTTTGTGTTGTTGTATGCTTATACCGCAAAGTTAATTTTATTTTTGATAGTTTTCTTGTAGATTAAAAAGTCGAATGTGTTCAATCAATGTAGAATGACATCGTTCTACAAGGCCGTTGGAATTTGGGTGTTGTGAACTGGTAAAGTTCATTTCAATTTTGTGTAAAATAAATAATTCTCTCAAAAGGTTATTTTTAAATTCTACACCGTTATCTGATATAACCAATTTGGGGATTACATGATGTGAGAAAAATCTAATTAGTTTGTTACATATTTCAATTGCATTTGTTGACTCGATTCGGTAAGCTTGGACATATTTGGAAAATGCGTTGATAATTGTGAAGAATTTACAGTTTTCTAAACTTAAGATATCTATAGGAATTGTGTCGAAGGGTTTGCTGGGTGTTGGAGTGACATTATAGTTAGTTTTTATAGGATTGCGTTCGTATTTGGATTTCCAGTAAATTTCGCATTGGTTTATGTAGTCGCTAATATCTTTTACTTGGTTAGGCCAATAATAAATTTTCTTAATTTGGTTGTGGGTTTCTTGGATTCTTCTGTGGTTCGTTTTTCCTTCGTGGTAATTTTTAATAGTTTCAGATATGTCGGATTTGATATCTAAGTCAATTAATTTACTGTTGCATTTAACAAGGTTTAACTCAGAGTTTTTAAAATGTTTTTGCAACGTCACACTACATTTTTCATAAATAGGATGTTCAAAATATAAGTGATATTTTATTTTTGGTACCAAGAATTCTTTGATAAAATCAATTATATCCTTTTCGAAATTATTTTTTGAAATTTGTACTTCGAGTCTCATTTTATCTGTGTGTACTTTAGAAAATTTAGGTTTGCAGGGTGAGTGTAAGACCTCTGAAATTATTAATTGGTTTTTTCCAATATTGACGGGGCTTTCTATTAAAGGGATACGAATGATTGGATGTTCGGGATTTGAAACTGTTGCATCTGTATCATTTTTTTTCTTTGTCATTGTTTCGTGTCATGTTGGTTCAACGATCAAAGATTCGCTGTTGTTTTAATTGTTGTTTTCGAATTGTTTATTGAAATCTTCTATATGGTTCAAGAAATCGTCGCAATGTGTGTCGTTTGTTTCATTCGCATTAATTTCCATGTATGGTGTGTCATTTGCGACCATTTTATAAAGAGTAATAATTATATTCGTATTTTGGAAAATGAATTTTAACATTGGTTCTACATCCTTCCATTCTAATAAATCTTTACCGCATCCTAATTTGGGAATGTTTAAGTTTTTTATATGATTTTTTAAACAGAATGATTTTAATTTTAGTAAGGTATAAAATATGCCTACTTGCGTGGGTTTTTCGAAATGTTTCTCTTTTGTGATTAAATAAATAATGAATCTATGTGTGTCTCTTAGATATACTAAATTATATAGTGTAGGATTTTGGTGGTGTAAAAGATGTGAATTTTGAAATTTTTCTTTAAATTCTCGTGCTATACCGACTGACATTTTTAGGTCTTTACTGACACAATGTGTCATACTTTCATTAATTGGTGCATTGAAGAGATTCATGTTTATTTCATAAATTTTGTATTTACTATTGGCAATGTCTTTGTTTTTGAGATAATTTTGGTATTCGGTTAGTTGTGGTAGATTATGGGTGGAATTTTCGATAGGTGGTGGAATACGACTTAAAGCATCTGCGTTGGTGTTCAGTTTACCTTTTTTTGTAAGTGATTTCGTAATCGAATTCTTCCAACTTCAATCGCCAGCGAACGAATTTAGAGTTTGGCTCTTTAAGGGAGAATAACCATTTTAATGGCTTATGGTTGGTTATGATATTAAATTTCCTGCCAAATAAGTAAGGCCTAAAATATTTAGTTGCCCAAACTATTGCAAGTAGCTCTTTTTCGATAGTGGAATAATTCTGCTCGGAATAATTAAGTGTTCTACTTGCATAGGCAATGGGTAAATCTGAGCCAATTGGTCCTTGTGATAACACAGCACCAATTGCTCATTTACTAGCATTGGTCGTAAGGTTGAATGATCTCGTGAAATCAGGATGTTGGAGGATTGGTTCGTTAATTAGGAGGGTTTTACATGTATCGAAACATGTAACGTACTCGGGATCTGTAATTTTTGTTTCTGCTCCTTTATTTAGACATTTAGTTAGGGGTTTGGTGATGTTAGCAAAATTTTGAATATATTTTCTGTAGTAACCTAATAGGCCAAGGAACCCTTTTATTTGTTTTGTGGTTCTGGAGATTGGATAATTTTTTATTGCCGAAATTTTATCTGGATTAGGCTTGACTCTTTCAGTTGTTACCACATGACCTAGATACGCTACCTCTTTACGTAAGAACTCTGATTTGTCCATTTGAATTTTTAAATTAGCTCTTTAAAGCCACCCAAATACAGCTCGTTAACTTTTAAGATGTTCTTGTAAGCTTGTGCTAAAAATAATGACGTCATCTAAATAGACGAGACAGATGTAATTTAGTAAATTTCTTAACACATTCTCCATTACACGTTGAAAGGTGGCAGGGGCGTTTTTTAAACCAAATGGCATTCTTAGAAATTCATAATGTCCATTTTCGGTTGAAACGGCGGCTTTTTGGATGTCGTTTTTATGTGTTTCTCTCTGATGAAACCCAGATGCAAGATATAAAGTTGAAAAGAATTGACATTTTCCTAGCTTGTCTAAAAGTGCGTTTATGTTGGGAATGGGGTATTTGTCGTCGATGGTTTTTTCATTGAGCTTGCGGTAATCGATAACCATCCGCCATTTTTTCTGTCCGGACGCATCTAATATTTTTGGGACTATCTACACGGGAGATGACCACGGTGAATGCGAAGGCCTGATAATATTTTGTTTCAACATTTTGTCAATTTGTTTTCGTACTTCTAGTCTATGTATTTCCGGATATCTGTATGTCTTTGTGTAAATAGGTATCTCGTTTGTAGTTCATATGTAGTGTTTGACCTTGTTGGTGAATGATAAAGATTTGTCTTCGGTATGAAAAATATCAGCGTATTCCTTAATTGATCTTTTAATGACTAATTTTTCTTCCGGATTCATATGTTCGGTTCTGATTTATGATATGCTAAAGCAAGTTTTAAGATTTCGGTTTCTGAAATTAATGTTATTAATTTAGAAATGTTCTAATGGTTCTACTGAAATATTATTTGTAGTATTTATAACGATTTCCGAATCATTTGCATTCTAGATTGGATAGTAAAATAAATGATCATTAATTTTCGCGATACCTTCTGGTACTATGAGATTATCGCTATTAGTTTCTGAAACAAATACTTCGCCATTTTCCATGCGGTTATCATAAACCTTTATGATTTTTTCGGAATTCGGTTTAATCTTTGCATGGTGAGGTCGTGGTGTTAGTTGGTAATAGTTGATTTTTATTTCACAAGTCGGTGTTATTATCTTGGCGTGTGTCAAATCGATGATTGCTTCCACTAATTTTAAATTGTCGAGTCCTAGTAATATGTCGAATTGGTCATGGAAATCGAAAAGTTAGTATTTAATCATGACATTAGGTTTTTTAAATAGTTTTGAACATGGTAAAATTAGACTAAAGTTTTCTACTGATGTGCCATGCGCGGTAGTAATCTTGATAGGATATTTTTGAATTTTGTTTTTGAGGAATTTATGAGCAATTTCACTTTGACTATGTGTTAAATTCATTAATTCGAATTCTTTTCCGAGGCAGGGAGCCCTAAAATATTGTTTGAGTCGGCATCCTCATACTCGTAATTTTCTTGTTTAGTTTCGGGTTCGTAAATGATCGCGTTAGTGTCATCATCGTAATATGGTTCATTGGTAAATTCACTAATTTCCGTATTATGAAATTCTTCGCTTAGAAAGTTAGGTCTTGTTTGTATTTGGGGGTATTGCCGTTGTGGATATTGTTGAGTTCGATGTTGATTGTTGTAGCCTGAAGGGCCTGGTCTAGGCGTAAATGTCTGTCGAGTAATTGTACTCATAGGGGTAGGATTTGGAAATCTTGCACTAGAATTGGGTTTAAAAACATTTTGCTTCGGAAACTGAGTTTCGAAATAAGGTTTATTTGTTTGATTATTAGGATACGTGGAATGTCGATACGTTAATTGGGAATATTGGGGTTGTCTTGTTTGTAGTTGAAAATGCCTAGTTGGCGTGTTATTATAGTTTAATTGATTTGGTTTTTGTGTACGTGAATAGCTCTCAATTTGGAGGTCATTAGTCAGCATGTTTAATGCTTCATTCATATCAGAAGGGTTCTTTGTGCGCATGAGTGTGCCTAGTGGGTCCTTTAAGCCTCTCAGTAATATTCGTAAAGCAACCTGTCTGAAATATTTAGCTAATACTAAAGCTTTGCTGGGTTTATTTATGTGAACGTAAGAAAATTTTTCAATTTTAACAAGTCTTGTATTTTATTGCAATGGTCAAAAAGGGTCTCGCTACCTTGTTTTAGTTCTGTTAATTCAATTCCAAGGGTGTAACAATCTCTTTTATCTGAATAAGAATTGATAAGGGCAAGTTTAATGTCTGCCCAAGAGCTAATAGTGGAACTGGCTATGTTTACGGCGGCTTCGCCTTTAATTTTTGAGAGTATGGTGGACACCAGATATTCATTCTGAAAGTCGCTGTCGTCTGTCGTGTTATAAAACATATTCAGTAACTTTTCGCAAATTTCTATGAATCGCGGTAATAGTTTTGAATCTCCGAAAAAGTCGGGGATCATATTTAAAAATTCCTTTTTACTTTCATATACGCAGTATAAGCACAGTAAGGGTATTTTACCGAATTGTTTTTGCATTTATTTTCATTTTGCACACACACACACACACACACACACACACACACACACACACACACACACACACACACACACACACACACACACACACACACACACACACACACACACACACACACACACACACACACACACACACACACACACACACACACACACACACACACACACACACACACACACACACACACACACACACACACACACACACACACACACACACACACACACACACACACACACACACACACACACACACACACACACACACACACACACACACACACACACACACACACACACACACACACACACACACACACACACACACACACACACACACACACACACACACACACACACACACACACACACACACACACACACACACACACACACACACACACACACACACACACACACACACACACACACACACACACACACACACACACACACACACACACACACACACACACACACACACACACACACACACACACACACACACACACACACACACACACACACACACACACACACACACACACACACACACACACACACACACACACACACACACACACACACACACACACACACACACACACACACACACACACACACACACACACACACACACACACACACACACACACACACACACACACACACACACACACACACACACACACACACACACACACACACACACACACACACACACACACACACACACACACACACACACACACACACACACACACACACACACACACACACACACACACACACACACACACACACACACACACACACACACACACACACACACACACACACACACACACACACACACACACACACACACACACACACACACACACACACACACACACACACACACACACACACACACACACACACACACACACACACACACACACACACACACACACACACACACACACACACACACACACACACACACACACACACACACACACACAACAATATCACTATAAAACTGCGCTACAGCCGTTCGTTGTAGCAATAATTTCTCTAGGTAACACACAATTGATCACGGTATAAGTAAGTATTGTAATCATGAAAAATTTCGAACTCGAGATTTTAACGGAAATATACGTTTTGAGCTTCCCTGAATCGATTCCGACTATTTTTTGAATGACGTCCGTCTCTGTGTGTATGTGTGTGTGTGTGTGTGTGTGTGTGTGTATGTGTGTGTGTGTGTTTGTGTGTGTGTGTGTGTGTCTGTGTGCGTGGGTTTATGTTATCTACAGCCTAAACGGTTGAAGTTAAAATTATGAAACTTTAAACTTAAGATTTGCATATGCCAGGGGTTTGCACCTCCTATTTTTGAAAAAAATATTCAAAGCGGCAGTGCCTGTTTACTCTAGTCATTTTTGTAGTTTGTGCAATTACTCAAAAATGGTTACAGTTACAGAAAAATTGTATGAACAAAAATTAAAGGTAATTATATTTAGCACAACTTTTGTTCGAATTTTTTTTCCAAAAGGAGTACTGGTTTCAAAATAAATTTCTGCTTATTATATATAATTTTACATAAATCGTATCATCAGCGCCTGTCAATTGTTTATCAAAATAGCCTTTCATAATTTGAAATATATTTAGTGTAAAAGCAATCTAAAGGTTAGAACAAATATTATAAATTAGATAAATAATTAAACTAAGATGTGGTTTAACCCATATGCGTATAAGAAAGTTCGATGCATGACACTGCAGATGTTTTAGTATTGGGATAGTCATTTTTTCGTTTAGACTTCAGTTATTAATTTGTTTTATTATATTATAAAAATTGGAATCGTTGACTTGCAGGAAACGACTGAATCTGTATCCGTATCTAATTCTGATTGAATTATATCACTGAAGGACGTAAGTACTTAGAGGATAAATATCAATTTGTCCATGGGTTTCGTCTGCGACGTCTTCTTGGACTCGTGTCGACTTCTGGAGCTCTGTATACAGCAGGGTCTTCGAGAGATCTCTTCTTGCACGATATGCACTCGCGGTTTATTGAGTCTCGCGACACTTCGTTGTATTCGTTAAACCGTCTGGGAATCCTACCGACTGTGCCAGTTAAGTAAACGTGTTTCACGATTACTAAAAAAATTTATTTTTATAATCAGTAAATACAAAATACAAGTAGATACTTCAATCTCTAAAATGCAACTAAGTAACTTGAAACTTAAACATTAAATTGTAACATTATGATATACAGGATGTAAAGAAATATGAAGAGTAGCGCGTTATGGGAAACGCTGTGGTCATCGGTTTCTATGAGGACGGATGACTTAACTTACATATTCAATTTTAAAAATTTAGATTAAGAAAATAACAAAAACTCTTTCTAACAATGTGGTGACATTGTTAAAATCTAGCGTTCGGCTTTCTCAAGGTTATATTTGATACTACATACAATGTTTTCAAAATTAATCTACATTTAAAGAGAAACTATTGCAGTTGCATCAAAAATAAAAATATGTGGAGTTATATTGAGTCATATGTTTACTTAATTTACTAAAACGATTCATCAAAAATAATATTAATGCGGAAATAAATAAATAAATTGCAAACCAATATAACTATCCGAATTAACGCGCAAAAAGTATTCGCATATGTAACAAATTGTTATATTTTCAATTTCACACAAATTATATATTTTTGGATATCTATGGGCTCTAATAATAGTTAGAAGTCTTTTTGGTATTAAATTTACCAAATATACCGTAACAAATATTGAAATGCTATCCCATTCTTCTTCGTGCTCAATTTTCAAATGGCATTTATTAGAAATTAGCCGTTAATTTTTCTTTTTCATATTAAGTCCATACATTTTTAATAATTTCTGATGATTCTGAAGGCATTTTCGATAGCTTGGTGTTTTAAAAAGGATACACAATCTGGAGTACTAAGCGCTATGTTTTGGATCATTGCCTTGCATGAAAATGTTATTTTTCATGGCTCCCATTTTCTCCATGCTAAGAATGAAATATTCTTTTAAGATAATGAGACAGACTATTCGTGATCGAACTTAACAACTCGCTCTCTGGCGGTGAAGCCAATGTACTACAAAAATTGGTCGTTACGCCGGGCATTAATATACCAATCAGCTGTTTGTTCCGTTAATGGCCAGCTGTATATTTATGAAATAAATATCGAAGGAACAAAATATCTATCATATCTTACGAAATAAATTCTTCGCAAAACTCACAAATAAATTATAAATTACAGTTACAATCAAAATACAGTTTTAAAGAACACAAAAAAAAGATTCTGACTTCAAGTGTTATTCGTTTTGGTAAAGACCGTTTGTAATCAGAATACTTTATACATATTTCACTTTGCTGGCTTTCGCAGGTCCAATCATAGACTCTATCTCAATTGTCAAATACATAGGTCATTACGCCAGGCATTTTTATTAACGCTACTAGCGCTGCCAACGATAATTTTGATCACGAATATGATCCATAATTCCAACAATGAAGTGTAATTTTTCAATATCAGCAGCACTCATACATCCCCAGACTAAGGTCAGATTATTTTGACAAATTGAGTTTGTGTATTCTCCCTAAGTGCCTCTACCATTCGAACCAAAATTATTGTATTTTTAGTCATCAGGATATATAACTTTATTTCAGAACTCGATTGTCATCTTTTGAAGTCTTTGGCAAACGTCAATCGTTTCTTTCAATTAACTTCGTAATCTCAAGATTTTCTTCGAGAAGATCGACCATGATACCCAGTATATCGTAGTACATTTTGGATAGCACACGGACACAAAGATATTTCAGTGGTAATTTACAGTTCTTTAGCAAATTTCGGTACAATAATTTATGGAATTTCTTTAATTTCCTTACAATTTTCCGACAATCATGGCCACTTCTGTCTTTATTTATCAGTGTTTAAGTTTCACGAAACCTATTAATTATACCTTACACCGTGTAATGTGGTCTATGTATTATACTCGAAATCTTTCTCAACGACATGCACTGAAAGTTTTCAAAAAATGGTTAAGTTCCAACGATCTAGCCAAACGACGTATATGAAAGTTCAGCGCAATGCCACATGTCAGCATATGTACCGCCGATGCAAGTATCTGGACTACTAGCGGTGAACAAGTGCAGTAGACGTGAAAGATATTGAAAATATCTTTACTATTTTTGCATTCTTCTGAAATATGTTTTCAAATAAATTTTATGAGAATATTAATATTTTTAATTTGTTTTTTAACTGATTTTGCTGTAAGTATTACCGATTTTGAGTTACAGCAGAAAATGGAAACATTTGACTAGAGTAAATATGCACTGCCGGTTGGAATATTCTTTTAAAAATAGAAGCTTTTCCTGTCGGGCATATATAAATTTTAAGTTTGAAACTTCATAATTTTACCTTCTACCGTTTATGCTGTAGAGCGCACAAGTACTCACACAGAGACAGATAGTCAGACAGAAACACACACACATGTACACAGACACAAACACAGACACAGACACAGACACAGACACAGACACAGACACAGACACAGACACAGACACAGACACAGACACAGACACAGACACAGACACAGACACAGACACAGACACAGACACAGACACAGACACAGACACAGACACAGACACAGACACAGACACAGACACAGACACAGACACAGACACAGACACAGACACAGACACAGACACAGACACAGACACAGACACAGACACAGACACAGACACAGACACAGACACAGACACAGACACAGACACAGACACAGACACAGACACAGACACAGACACAGACACAGACACAGACACAGACACAGACACAGACACAGACACAGACACAGACACAGACACAGACACAGACACAGACACAGACACAGACACAGACACAGACACAGACACAGACACAGACACAGACACAGACACAGACACAGACACAGACACAGACACAGACACAGACACAGACACAGACACAGACACAGACACAGACACAGACACAGACACAGACACAGACACAGACACAGACACAGACACAGACACAGACACAGACACAGACACAGACACAGACACAGACACAGACACAGACACAGACACAGACACAGACACAGACACAGACACAGACACAGACACAGACACAGACACAGACACAGACACAGACACAGACACAGACACAGACACAGACACAGACACAGACACAGACACAGACACAGACACAGACACAGACACAGACACAGACACAGACACAGACACAGACACAGACACAGACACAGACACAGACACAGACACAGACACAGACACAGACACAGACACAGACACAGACACAGACACAGACACAGACACAGACACAGACACAGACACAGACACAGACACAGACACAGACACAGACACAGACACAGACACAGACACAGACACAGACACAGACACAGACACAGACACAGACACAGACACAGACACAGACACAGACACAGACACAGACACAGACACAGACACAGACACAGACACAGACACAGACACAGACACAGACACAGACACAGACACAGACACAGACACAGACACAGACACAGACACAGACACAGACACTAAATAATGCATGTCAAATGCAAGCGCTATAACATTGTTTTGTTATAGCGCATGCGCTTGCTTCTATAATCTATTGCAAATACCAGTGGCGTACTAGCTAGCACAAGTTAAGATGTTTATGAAACCATTTTTAAAAACTAAAGTAGTTATTTACATTTACCGCCAACTAGTTTCTTGCCCTTACTTAACTTCCTAATATAACGTGTGGAACATCTGTTAGCCCTAACCAATATGTGACAATATTTATATTATATTACTGTGCTACTGAGGACGTCATCTCAACAATAGTCAAACTCGATTCAGGGCAGGGCAAAAAATGTATTTACGTTAAAATCTCGATAGCGAAGTTTTCCATGAAAACAATACTTACTGCTTATAAGAAAGTAAAAAACTTGAATAATTTGAAATTTGTCATTTAATATTTATTCCAAGAAATATATTTAATGAAATGGGGTTCCGAAGGTTAGTAAAATATTATTAATTAGAAAAATAATAATGATATGATATGTTCTAACCTAAGAGCGTATAAGAAAGTCCATTGCAAACATCTGCAGATATATTTTAACGCTGCCTTAAACATAATGATAACTAAACAAAAAGATTATTTTCGAAATTCCCAAAATTAATTCTAGTTTACTCAAGGAGTATATTTGTAGTACCACTTTTTGAATAAAGAAATTATTTATTCCGTAAAACAGAAAGGGTTACGCATGCATCCGGCTACATGAAACTAATATAAATTTTTTTATTATGCAAACATAAGTCAGTTACAAAGTTATATTTTTATAAAACCTACCTTTTGCACCAGTGGCCCAAAACGGATACCTAGTAAAACCTCAAAATAAAATTTCTTGATATGGGAAGGATTTTTTTGTCGCGGATTTTCAATTGAATTGTTATTATGTGTAAAAAATAGATGAGCCCCATTTAGTTAGAATCTTTGCATAATTTATTAATAGAAATATACTAACAAGTAATTTAGTAAATATACTAACAAGTAATTTAGTATTGCTCTTAAATGAAGGGCGTATTTTCTACTTTCATAAAATATTAAATATATATATATATATATATATATATATATATATATATATATATATATATATATATATTATCTTATTATATGCCTATATGTTCTTAAAATTGTATTTGAAGATCCGATCTTGTGATCCCCGATTTACCAACCTATAATCCATGAATATTTGTACAAAAAGAGATAATAATTCTTCTCGAAAAATTTTAAAAAGAGTTAATATCTTTAAAACGTGAGATGTACAAATCACACAAAAAACGTATACAGCAGAAGATGCAGAACGAGCGAGAAATTGTAGAGAAAAAGTTAAATCTTTTTAATTTAAAATAGAAGTTGAAAAATATTTAAAAACAAGAATTATCTTCGTTTTATATACATTTAATACATCTTGGTTCATATTTCTTTTTTCCCCAATCAACTAACGTTCGGGAAATAAGAGTACAATAAATTATTTTTTATAACTATTTCTTAGTTTGAATTGAATATTATTTAATTGTAAATGTTAGTGAGGCATGAATCGTTTGACAACGTGAAGATATTTAAAAAAATAATAATGAAGATTTCCAGATATGGTATCGCTTAACGAAAGACACGGTGAATTTGTAACTGAAATGAAATCCAAACAAAATTGAATCGATTCAAGGTTTTTTTTTCAAATATAACGATATGTACCTAATACAAATGTTTTCATTCT